>JAHDVE020000785.1:0-137435 GCA_022606495.2 Halesus radiatus
CCGTGCGGTTTCGATTCCGAGTGAATATGACCACTTCCTACCGCCTGGTTCCCGGGATGACCGTAATCTGATGCGGTGGTAAATGTTAGATACAATAAATATAAGTTGGTATACAGTTGGTAGTACAGCACCTTCCAGGTTCCAGGTTGCGGGTTGCGGGTTGCGGGTTGCGGGTTGCGGGTTGCGGGTTGCAGGTTCCCCGGTTGCGGTTAGTTCGCCCGTTTGGCCAGGAACGACGCGCCCCGTGTTTACTGGGTGTGAATCGCACGATACGACGCATCTTTACGTTTGCAAGCATGGCGCGTGCGCGGAATCTTTGTTGTTGCTTATCTAAGGTCAGAGAGGATTTCTTTATTGGCCGGACTGCTGGATTACTGCACAAGTGTTCGGTATTCGTGAGAATTCACTCATTATTATGTACACAGAATACAGCGGATTGATATCCAAGGATTTATGATAATATTTGGAATATTACGATATGTGGGGAAGTCAGTGCGATCCCACACACACAACATTAATGATACTCCCTACCATAGGGCAAATAGTGCATAGAGATGTCCTAACACGCAAGAGGAAGGAACCGAAATAAGGGGGGGCGAGGGCGAGCCAGGCGTGTCGCCAATTTAAGTAAAACGGCAAATAAGTCAAATTAGGCTTGTTTACAAAAAACAAATATGCTGTTAAGAGTATTCAGTTTGACAGTTTATATAAATATTGTGTAGTTTGCTTACCGCAGTCAAAATTACGCGAAACAAACATGGACAGCAGTCAACTAGGTTAGTGTCAAAATGGGTGTCACGAGACCTTTGCCTCCAATCGTCGAAATGGTACTTAGAGCAAGTCTATTAATTCTGACGGCAGTGCTTCCTACCAAGCTGCGTGTATTAGTTCAAAGATTTACAGTACATGACCTGTACTGAAAAGGGAGTAAGTCGGTATCTGCAGTGAGTATCGAACTCAATCCATCCGGCTGCAAGCTTACCCACCGAGCTATCGACCATCTCAGGAGATATAGTAGTTTTATAGTAAATACCTACAAGGGAAATCGTGGAACAAGGCGAATTCAACTGCCCTGTATTTTAATGACTAATTTTAAATAGCATAATAAATATAGGCAACAATATTAATTTAAAGAACAAAAGAGAGTACTTATCGATTTCATATTCATCAAGCTCAAATCCTAACTATAGTGGTAAACGTGAAATCAACAAGAATTAACAAGAAAACATAAATCTGCTGTGTGGCTGCATAACTTAAGTAATGTGATGTACTTCCCACTTCACTAGAGATTATTTATCGTATCGGGTGGCAGGTGATATGCATCCCATCATCCAACCAGGGGCGTATCGTCCGTATAAGCACATAAGCACTGCCTGCCCTACCTTACTCGCATAAAATTAAAATCTATAAAAT
The DNA here is from genome assembly GCA_022606495.2 of Halesus radiatus. Taxonomy (NCBI): domain Eukaryota; kingdom Metazoa; phylum Arthropoda; class Insecta; order Trichoptera; family Limnephilidae; genus Halesus; species Halesus radiatus. Next base: position 1,414 of record JAHDVE020000785.1, read on the forward strand.
TATTGCGAGATCACTATAAAAAAACGCGCAAAGTAAGAATTGCAGCATTGAGAACCCCGCACCGACCGCACTTATAAGGTGTCAAAGGCAGGAACTAAATATGCAAAAGGGACGCACACGTTATATTCGAATGTTGTCTTCATTCGACGCAAACAATGTACATGTGTGCGCGGTGGTCATTCGTTTGTGTTAGTATCGAAAAAGGTCGTGCCTTTCGGTACAAATCACAGATTTAGCAATCAGTGCCATCTGTTAGTATTTCTATTAATTAGTACGAATTTACTAAGGAAATAATTATCATATTATAATTTTTTCAAAAGATTGGTATTCACTTTGGGCGTCATTATTAATAAATGAATTAAAAATTACTTTGTAATCACCACTTTAATAATATGTACATATCAACATGTTTCGAAAGCGATGCTTTCCTCATCAGGAATATACAGAGTATTCTGTCGCATAAGTGGTGATTGCAAAGTAATTTTTAATTCATTTATTAATTATCATATTATTATGTTGACTTCACTCCATTTTTTCTTTATTTATATATTTTATATAAGAGAGATATGGACAAATGAAGCGGTTAACCAACATCGGCTGAAATTTAGGAACTTAGCCATTCTTATCGAATACTTACCACGTCTGTAATAAGTTTTTAATATCGCTTAATTAGATATTTTTCCTACTGAAACTCTACGCACGTTACTGCTTCCAACCACCGGTCTCATCTACGCTATCTGGTCCAGCCACCGAGAGCACGGTTGTAACCTCTCACTCTTTCTCATAAACGACGAGCAGAATAGAAAGAGCGGTAAGTCTATAATACTCCGGCCCTGTTCAAAGAATCAAGAGTCGAGAACCAGTCGAGTTTCCTGCCTCCGGGTAAAGCTAACTGCTAGAGATGGGAGAGGAGAGGAGAGGAGATAGAGGCAGTCCACACTGAACACTGAACAGTGTACAGGTAGTATAGGATAGGTTAGTTTGCTGAGAGTTCAACGACTAGCTCTGACCACTAAACTTGCCCGACAACAAAGAGGTACTCGCTAGTGGCACTACACGACTACACGACTACACACTCCAGTCTCCACACGTGGACCGCGTAGGAAGTAGGTAGTGTAGGTACCATTACCTACAGGTATAAAGTACCTACTTCTCTAACTAGGCGTCTATCTACTAGCTACTAGCTACTATCTACTAGCTACTTCCTACGTCGCCCTTGAAGCCGATTGTTCAGAACTCTCGAGTCCCCCTCAACTTCAGAATCTCAGAGTGCCGAATGAACTATGTGTAGAGGCACAGTTTCATACATTTTTCAAATGGATTAATTTTATTCAATATTTGTAACAAGCAATCGCTTTGGGGTTTGGCATAATATGATGGGATACGTGGGAATCCTTGAATATCATATGCACAAATTAAGTAAATGATATAGGTTTAATAATAAAATAATATAAGGGGGAGACATATGTAATATAAAATATGCAGAACAATGGAACAGTGTGAAAGTTTTTTCTTTATAAATAATTATGATACATAGATACGATGTATTTTTTTGTATTTGTTTTAATTCGTAAAACTAGATTTAATTTAAAAAATAATAATAATAACCTGACAATATTTAAAAAAAAACTCCTACTACCATCACAGTAAGCGAAATATGTTGCTTGTGTCGTGATGTAAGACTTAACCAGCCGAGGAATTGAGCTCACGACGCCTGGGCGACAACAAGACGCGATGAAAATAATAATAATAATAATTCGATTATTTCTATAGCGCCATTTTAGTGTAAAATCACCTCAAGGGCATTACGATTCTTTTTACATTTCCATTACTACCATCGACTGAGTACAATATGATTACAACATATCCGTCAACATGAGGGTCGGATAGAATGGTGATATTTTGAAGCTCCAGTACCTACTTGGGAATAATCAATATATATTATAAAAGAAGGTCCAAAAAAACGTGCGGCCCGCAAAAACTCAGAAACGAGTCCCGGTACGATCAAGGGAGTTATATGGTCCAGGATGAGGGTTCCCGTTTTTACCTAAAGGGCGTGCTTTTGAAGATATACAGGCTGGAAGTTTCGCCCTCTAGAAATGTCAAGAACAGTCTTCCGGAAAGTTCAAGAAGGTTTGATAAAGCTGTAGAAATTCTGTAAGGAGTGGTGGAGTGTGTTGGTGAGCCAAGAAGGTTCCAAAATGTTCTGAAAGGTTCGCTAATGATCTAGGAAGTTATGGAAGGAGAAAGTTCTAGAAGCTTTCAGAAATTAGTGGTGGAGTGTGGCGGTGAGTCTAGAAGGTTCTGGAAAGTTCTAAAAGGTTCGATAATCTTAATTTTAATCAATATATATTATTAAAAAAAGTATTTGAGAGCATTCCACAACATTCTAGAACACCCCGGAACATTCTGGAATGTTCGGGAATAGGGAATCGAGAAGATCATTGGGGAACATCCCAGAACACTCTCGAATGCTGTCCTGAGCGAAGCCGGGTACCCCAGCTAGTATGAAATAAAACAACCACCGGTTTCACTTATAAAAGCTTCCACAAGGCAGTATGTGAACTAACCTAGCCCAATCGAAAGTCAGAGCAAGTATATTATTTTCAACTGACTGTCTTATTTGTTTTTTTCCTCAATTAATTTACTATCCGAATGCCATCTAACGTTCTCACGCTAGAAATAATAACAGTTCGGATGTTACACATAAAAACTTTCAGTTAGCTGAACATGACATAATCGTATATTATGAGTAGGTTAGGTTGGGTGCTTACGCATTTTAAGTCCTACACATTAAGATGTTTAGGAACGGATGGATTGGAATAGGCAATGGTCATCACGAAAAGCATTACTTTAAAGTCAGACCTTGAGAACACGTGAGCAGAATAATAACATCGCACGATTCTCTTACCATCAAATAGTTAATTCGGTCATCAATATAGCGAGTTTTTTTGTTCATATGAATTCCTGCGCACAGTATTGTGAAATTGCGTTGTTATTAACAGGCCTCCGCGCTAGCGATCAAATTCTTGTTGAAGTATTGCGTAATCTAAAATTAATGAAAGATCTAAGTAATAAACCGTAAAAAATCGATAATGCATTTCTACTACCCTAATATAAACGTATATTTCTATCAATTTCAATGTTATAACTTCTAATTTGCTTTCGCTAAATACCTACCTTACAATGAACATATTCCGGATACCTCGGAGTCGATAAATTTTCATTATGTAAGACATTCAGCGACACGATACGATACGTATGTACCATACCAGCCGGGAGCACCCGTGTCCCGGTGCGACCGGTACACCGGGAGTACTTGTCTTGTAAGGACTTGTAACACGTGCTCTGTTAGTGGGAAAGCGGTCAAAGAAGTTTAATCAACCGGTATAGATGGCAACCTAATAATTCAATATTGAAATTTAGGATGAGCAGGAATAAAGGAATTGATTGAGCGTTGTTTTTTCTTCATCTTCATGTCTTCCTTCTTCTTGCCTCTTCTTAGCTCTTCTTGCGTCTTCTTTTTTATGTGCTGTCCCATTCTATTACATGTAAGCTCACTGTTCACTGTCTCACTGTTCCATTGTTTCGTTTTATATTTTGTCTCCTTATTTTATATTGTACATCTCAAATTTTTGTTCAGATTTAAATTTTACTTCAACGAAGCTTGGCATAAGCGAAACCGGTTGGCGATGATTTAAATATAAATTAGTGGTTTAAAACAAAGTGTTTCTTTTATTTAATAAATATTTCAAACCACAAAGTAATTGCTTTACACGAAAAGATAATAATAATTGGTTCGGTACTCGGCCAAGGTAAGCGCGAAGGTTGCAGCGGCATCATATTCTCAGCAGTTGATGCGTGAAGGTTGTAAGAAGATTTATCTTCACGATTCGTAGGTAATTAATTTCATTTTGAGGGTGTTATTTAACCAGCTGAGCTAAGAAAGCCCAGTAGGGTAAAAGCGACAGTGTGCGTGGTGCGTACGAGTACGATGGTTAACGCCTGGCCAGTTTTTGTGTGAAGTCGGCGGTTCGACATCCGGCCCGGCACTCCGTATCCGCCGAGGAGGTGGTTCGAATTAGAGATGTGCACGCAGTCGTGTGAAAATTGAGCAGTGACACCCTGTCTGGAGTTCGAAGCGCGTGGGAAACCGATGATTGTTGAAATTCTAGGTGGTTTGCATCTCCGGGGTGAAAACGCAGTTGACAATAAATTGGGAGGTAGTCAAGTAACTTCAAGAATCCGTTTTGGATTTCCGTCAACCCTTCTTTATAACATATTGCAGCCCACTTGAGGTGATTTTTCACAAAAACGGCGCTATACAAATCATCCACTTATTATTATTATACCATTTGTCTTCCGTTAATGTAAGAGGTGTGGGAATAACAATATTAGTTTATTTTAGTATTCAGTGTTACCTTGTCCATACTAGAAGTAAAAAAGCTCTCCGCATATTTTTCTAGACAAAGCTGCTGCAATGGCGACACTTTTTTGAAGTTAGAAAAATCACTTTCAGATTCCCAATGTAAACGGCACGTTATGAGATCAAGAGTTGAAGTACACGTGTAATACAAGCAAGCTTTTAATAAGATCACATCGTGTTTTGTTCCATGTAATTTAGCTTGTGAAAGTTGCACGTCTCTAAGGGTATACCACTGATAGATCCCTTGTACTTTCGTATAAACGATGCATATAACAGATAACAGCGCCCTTGAGGTGATTTTTCACAAAAAAAAACGACGCTATACAAATCATCCAAATGTTATGATTATTATTATTTTAAAGGGATGGGGTTACAACGGAGATCTCGTCCGCGGGATCATATATTATTGATATTCTTTTCGTTCGATGAATTACGAACAAATAAGTCTCTGTACGATCGGATACCGTTTTTACGGCAATATCTCTAATTGCGGGTGTTCTGATAGAATTAGCAGCAATGTCAAGTACCAGTGAACACCTCGTAGGTTCATTCTCCTGATAAACTGAATATCATTTGAAGGAAGTTTTTCACTGTGCTTGCCCTAAAATTACAGTCCACTGCTCTCCAAGGAGCCTGGGCCACGAATCAACACAATCTGACACTTGTTCGTTGGCGCCAAAAACGAAGGTCGCGAATTCGGAACAGAGTGGAAAAAAAACGGCGCGCTCATTCGGCGGGTTTCGCGGGCTTGTCGTGCCCGGCACGGGACCACAATCCACAATGATGTGATAGTAAAGCCGAGTAGCAGGCCTGGCTGCACGCTGTACGTCTGGGAGCGTACTATCGCATTGCACGAGCACGATAAAGCCACGGTTGTGGCCGCCCGTATCCCGTAGTAAACACAGCAAGGCCGCGATATTCCGACGGCCAATGCGCGGGCGGGGAAAGCGCGCGAAATCCAGGCCGACCGAATTACGCGCGAAACTCGACCTGGTACATTCTACACATTGTAGTACACACTACATACATGCATGCAATTTACCTGAATAATGGTGATTTGTGCACTAACGCGTACAGCCTAGACATACAAGTGGGGGGAAAATAACATTAAATGGCGAGCTTTTTCATGTATTTATCACTTTCCATTAATATTCCTTCCAAACTATATTATCTACCAATATAACACAAATTAAAATCATTTATATAAGCCTACCTGGTTATGTAGGCCAACCTTCGATAGGAAAAGAACCAGAATTAAAATCAGATGGGTAATTTAGAAAGGAAATAGCTATTTATTTATTGACGCCGGTAGGGGTAGGAGAGTAAGTAGAGGATATACGTTCTGATCTAGAGGTGAGTAAAATAACTTGAACCGTTTAAGTTCCGAAACAGTTTCGCGGATTTTGGAATAGCCGTTTAAAAACAATTACCCGACGCAAACTGATATAACAAAAAAACGGATCGAAACTCCGTAGCTGACCGTTGCTACAAAACTCTTTCGCAGCGACTTACTAATGTCAAAAATATAATGTATACAAAATCAAAATATTATAGAATGTTAATGTAAAAAAAACTATCTACCTATCCTATCCTGTGTTGATATTGACAATCATGTTCGGCCGAGTTCAAAACTCACCTTTACATTTGATTTATTTATACTTGTACAAAACGAAGGCATTTCTGCTGCACTCACATTCCTACATCAGTTTTGGTGTGATATATTTTTAATTTATAGATATATTAACACTTTACATATATTTTACTATACAAAAGTATAAAGGCAGGGTAATTTTGCTAGGTGGCAATTCCTTCCAACCATCCTAGTGACTTATTTAACTTGGAAGAGATCCACTCAGTTTCCCGCCCGAACAGTTTTAGCGTTTAGGTAGACGCATTCGAAGGTCGATACCTAGCTAACCTACCTACTCAACGAATGCACAACAACATCCAATAGATACGCGACAGGTTTTTTCATCCGTCTGTTAGAAAAAGTTGCCCAAAAGCCACAAGGTCATCGAGATGTAGTCGATTTATAAAGCGCGGTACAGATACGGTGACCTTGCATCGGGCGAGATTTGAACACCTCGCAACATCGCAAAAGGCGGACTCGCGGCCAGCACCTACTTTGTGCATACAGATTGTGGGCAGGACATAGACGTCTTGGAATTGAACCGAGACTCCATAGTAAATTCCTATACAAACATTCATTTAGATGGACATAAAAAGCAACATTGTTAAATTTGGCGGGAAATCCAAAGAATTTTATTATAGTGGTTATTCCAGCACCTACTTTGTGCATACAGATTGTGGGCAGGACATAGACGTCTTGGAATTGAACCGAGACTCCATAGTAAATTCCTATACAAACATTCATTTAGATGGACATAAAAAGCAACATTGTTAAATTTGGCGGGAAATCCAAAGAATTTTATTATAGTGGTTATTCCAGCACCTACTTTGTGCATACAGATTGTGGGCAGGACATAGACGTCTTGGAATTGAACCGAGACTCCATAGTAAATTCCTATACAAACATTCATTTAGATGGACATAAAAAGCAACATTGTTAAATTTGGCGGGAAATCCAAAGAATTTTATTATAGTGGTTATTCAACGCGCGATTTCTCAGCAGAACAAAAATACAACTTGTAAATGACTGGTTAAAAAAAATAAATGCTAATTTTGAACTATTAAGGATCAAAGAGTAACCTTTTCTTCGTGTTGAAATTACTGTAATTCCCCTCTGGGTCTATCTTTCACCTGCCCCGAAACTGAGCAACTTACAAAATATGCATCTTCTTCGAAATAATCAACCTACATAAATATACCTAGAAGGTAGAAAATCTTTTCAGGTGGTATCGACAGTAGCAAAAACTTTAAGCTCTGGTATAGTGGAATTTATAACATTTTCAGTCTGGAATCTCTAGGTTACCACATCTAATCTTGGCTCACAACGTAATAAAAGACTATTATATTAAATGCTCAATTTCTAATACCTTAGAGACTCGCCAAATTAACATTTTTTATAATTAATCTCTGGAACTATGTGTAATCCTTAATCATTGTAGAAAATAATATTGACACAACCTAAATGAAATATGAAAACGGAAAAAATGACGGAAAATAAAAAGATTTTAGTCGCATCTGGGACTCGAACCCAGGACCTCTGCCTATCCGGGGCAACCGCTTAACCAACTTAGCTAATGAGACCAGTTCAATTTATGCCATCTTCATCGATATCATATCTCAAATTCAAGATTTGTTAATATTATTCTCCATTTTTTATCCCATATTATTGGCAGCTATCTTTATAATGATTACAAAGTTCCTAAGGAACACAATTGCAAACTAGACAGGGTCTTCGGATTAATATCCGATTTTTTTTATTAATATGAGACATCTATGGTATTGACTTTTTATAAAAGTCAAGAATATATTCTATTATCAATTATTAATTATTTTTATTGAGATTAAAAACCTCATTTTAATATTTAATCATTATAGAAAATAATATTAACATAACCTAAATAAAAACGGAAAAAATGACAGAAAATAAAATAATTAAATATTAAAATGAGTTTTTTTTTTATCTCAATAAAAATAATAATTAAAAATTGAATATGGGTAATCCATCTATGTTGAAAGAGGTTAAGGCGATGCAATGGGAAGTAATGCAAAATCGTGTGTTTTCGGTTTGAGAATTTGTTGGCCTAGAAATACCATAGATAATTGAATTAAATACTGCAAGTAGATCACACAATATATAACCCTATTTTTTTTTTGAACTGGGGTAACTGTATTTCTTTTTTTTTATTAACTGTATTCTTTCCGTTATAATTTTATGACTCTATTTATTTTATTATGTATCTTATGTTTTTTATTACTAGATGTATGAAAATTTGCTTACATCTAAATAAAGCTACAAAACAAACAAACAAAAAAAAACACCATGGCCTATCATTTAACCGTCAACTTTTTTGGTATGTCTTTTTATAAGCTTAGAAAAAAATTAAGTATGAGACATTAAAAAAAATGTTTAAAGCGCAAAATCTCCTACTTATGAACTCTTTTTCCCATATTTTCGCATTGTTCATTGTGATAAATTAAGTTTTTTAGAATATGACCGTAAAACATTTTAATAATTATGTCTGAGCTTTACAGAATAGAATAAAACACGCATTTTGGTGATGTTTTTTTTGCCGAAATCGAAACATGCGGCCGATGTACAGCGGGATTTTGAACCTTGTCGCCACCTGCATAAGGAGCGCGTGATTTCGTTAAAATTTTAGCCGGTGGATGGCCTTAACATATACGTTCCTAACGAGTATACTCTTGGGAGATCCCATGCACTTTTTATGCCCCGAAAGCGGGAACTTATGCTTATCAGAACGCGCCAATTAACAGAGCTATGCTTCGTTGACCGTTGACATTTTTAACGTCATTTACAGATAGTTTAGCGACTACCTTTTTTGACCTATGTCACAAAATTGTTGTAAAACTGTCCTCGTGACCTTTGCATACTTCTACTTTGTTGTGTTTTCCCATCAACTTTTTCTAGCTGTACCATCGTAACACAATAATGTAATTTCTTGCATGTTTTGATGCAGATAATGATTGCATCTTTAATATTTTTTCATATCATTAATATACACATGTTATGTACTTTCTTCTACTATTTGTTATTGCTACTGCGTGTTAAAAGTATATTTTTTTACCTTTTCGTCTTTAATATACCTTTATGTGTTCTACGTCGGTAATCTCTGTAATATATTGGTGTACAACTGTTTTATGGGGACTATGAAATAATATATAAGATCGTGATTGATGGCGTTATTTGTATCGACTTTTCCAATTATTTTCAGTGTTATAAAGTAAATAATAATAATACAAGAATGGCGAAGACGGGAAGTAAAATAATAATCAATAATACGGTTCAGTATTCAAAAATGGCCCTAAGCATCACTGTGTAGTTTGTCAACTCAAGCAATTTGTACGATAAATTATTTTTTTGCAAATTCCATACATAAATTGCAAATGCAAGGTTTCCAGTAACAAAATGTCTGAAAACAGGTGTAGTTTTAAAACCAGTTTTACCTAAAATTCCAAAACATATCTAATATAGAACTTAAAAACTTACAGTCTAAGATCTTTTTTCACTAGAAACCTTTTTCCAAACTACCCGTATAGAATTTACAAATACATCATTCATAGTACTTCTTACGTTAGCAGACTACAAAGTGTGTATTTTTAAATGCCGACCTTTAAGCTTAAACGATAACATTTAGATTACTTTCTCTTCTGTTGTTTATCAAACATTTGATAATACTGATTAAGATAATAAAAAATAGTGAGAGTGGATGAAGCCAAAGGGACACGATAAAAAACGTTATTTTATTGGAAAATAGCTCGCGGATTTGACTTTCACCACTGTGTGCGAATGAAAATAATTATATGAAACCGGATTGACTTTTATATGAATTAAAAACAGCTTATTGGTCTAACGTCCACGGGTCAGCTAATTATAAATTCATACCCATTAAAATGTTAACCACAGAGCAGAAAATCTATTTGTGTTTCATTGAAAATCTAGTATGGTGAGCTCTGGTGTCATTCAAGAAAATTGCAGTCTTTTCTGTCTAGAACTGTCGTGGTCATTTCCATTGTGAGCTTTGAAATAATAATAATAAGAGTAAATTTCTATAGTGCAGTTTTGTGAAGGTTCACCTCAAGTGCGCTTTATATTAACTAACCTAACCTAATATAATTGTAAAATAACAGATATACTACATAGTATATGTAAATTAAAACTACGCGACATAAAATATTCATGAGCAGGTATTATGAAATAAAAATTTAGAAACCAAGGGTGTAAATAATCAAATATGAAGTAGGTACAAATAACAACAGAGCAAGAGAAAATTATATGACATTATATACATGGTTTTTCACTGAATACTAATCTATTTAATTAGAAAAAATGCTGACAGAACAAATGAGCATATGAGTTCTTTCCTATTTCTTAGAATGTTTTTTTAAATTTTATTTTTTATTATATTATTATTTTATTTTCACGGTTCGTTGTTTTTCTTAGGGTAGACACAGCTTTTCACCCCCCGTGGACTGCACGCCACTGTCTATTATCTACTGGTTAGAATAATGATTTTTGGTAATTTTTAATAGCGGCATGTAAATGACTCGACGTGAACTGAAAACAGTTGTGTTGGGCATATAAGTACCGAACAGAAAAATATGTGCAAGTTTCACAACGCGATAGCTCACCATTCGAGAGGCTTTAGTGGGACAAATATTACCGAAATTACGTTTATCGTTATTATCATTTCAATGTTTGGCACAAAAGTTAGAGATTGGGGTTTTTTGCGCGAAACATTCCGCCGTGCGACACACTAAAAATGTGGGACACATCTGTCAAAATGACGCAAATGCCACAAGCTACGCAAACACACACAAATTAGGTACAGTATACTATTATAGCATAATATAATCATAATATCGCGGCGAGACGTAGATAGAGAGTTCCACTACTATAATTCTAGTGGCGTGCCTCAATGGAGGATCCGTCACGATAGTACCTAAAATAAAATGGCGCCAAATATTCGCGTTTATTTTACACCACGAGGCTGAATTTCGTCACGATGTTTATTTGCTACGCAATTTCTATAATATATACATATTCCACTTGGTCAATGGTCACGCTACCGAAAACCGAAATGCTACATGAGTAACGCATATTTTTTTTATAAGTCAGGTTTCAGGTGGGAATAATCATAATATTATTCGGGTTAGTTCAATTCGGTAGTAGGAACGAAGAGTCTGTGTTGTGAAATCATGTACCTACATGTAACCTATTCTATAATCAATGAGATGTTAGCGAGATAAAAATGATATGTTTTGATATGTAGAGGGTACGGAAGGAGAAAGAGAAGCCAAGAGAATAATATATTACACGAAAGTGAATAAAAATGAAGTCAAGGCTGTCCAGGAAGACGTGAGACGAAAATGTTTTAGTCGATATAACAGAAGAGCATGTATGACAATAAGGCAAATATTGTGTTCCAAGACATAGTGTGGCGTTCCATTCTTTCTGTGTACACATGTGGGAAATGGCATGACGGTTATTTAGTTAACTTGACTATAAATGGAATGAAAATAGTGTTATTTGCTATGAAGGCCGATCATGTTGTGATAAAATGGCTATCGCACGACCCAAGTTTAGGAAAACACTGTACCTACATTTGTACTGGCACCGTACATATTAAATTGTTTCTTCTTCATATAACGTTTTTTTTTTGCAAAAGTATATTTCACATGATTTTCGAGTACTAAACTAGGCACATGGCCGTATTATAGTAATCGAAATTTGTTGCATATTATGTATAATAAAATAATATAGGTTGAAAGTATAAAGTTATAAAAACATATTAAAAAAAACCATAATGAGTACATAATCATTTATAAAGGGAAAAATAAGATAGAATCATACACATGTTACATGGGTTCATTCTATTCACTGAACCATACAGCAATCTTACATCGCAGCTAATTATTGAGAATACGAGATTATTATCTCTGTGCTATTTATTCAAGTGTGCGTGATTATAAGTGGGCATGTTCCAGTTCAACCACTGTTACTGGCTACTGGCTACTGGCTAAAATACTCATTTGCTGGTGTGATGAATATGTTGTTATCAATAATAACAGTGGACGAACTCAAACCGTTTTTAATATTTGTCACACCTAATAAATAGTACAGATATCTGGATTTTTATACTCTAGGATTTATCTAACAATGATTTATTTGATGGGTTATATTACATTTTATAAGTGCAAATGTGGTAAAAAATATGTAATTAAATGAATTGTTTGATGTGGTAGGTCACAAACATGGATGGTTCAATAAACCAGTGTCCCGAGATACGTATTTTTATACTCTAGGATTTATCTAACAATGATTTATTTGATGGGTTATATTACATTTTATAAGTGCAAATGTGGTAAAAAATATGTAATTAAATAAATTGTTTGATGTGGTAGGTCACAAACATGGATGGTTCAATAAACCAGTGTCCCGAGATACGTATTTTTTGGACTTATCATATTTTGACCTAAGATCGTTTACATAATATATCTTTTCCAAGAATGTGCTTTTGCCACGCGAGTTTTGAGTTCATAGTAATTAAAAAAGAGTTCATTCCGACCTGAGAGATATAAGTGCGGGGTAATGAATGAGTAATGAGTCATTTAGTAATGTAATGGGGTTCACAAGACACAGTTACCGTCGGTATGCGTGCGCGACCTTTGAATGCCGCTTACATTTGTGCAAATGAAAGCAGAACAAAGCTAGCGGCCTCGCAGAGTGAAACGTCACGAAATCACTGACACGAATACTGCAATATGCAGCGGTATGAAGGGTGGCCGCGGTCCTGCTCTTTCTGTTGCATACCTCTTTCATGTGAAAGTAGGAGAGGTAACAACAGACGTTTGCAAACAGCGCTTTTCCTTTAGGTACACAGCTAAATACCGGATGTTGCAAACAGAATAGATCCTTAGCAAATTGATTGGAATACGTATTAACGGTTCCATGACAATTCGGCACAGTGATAAATCGGCACACTTTTGAAAACTAACATAGTCATTAAAAGTATGAAAACAAAATTAAGGAAAAAAAAAACTAGTCCAAAAACCTAATTTAACCTGTCTACTTAATTAAGTTTTTTTATAATTTCTCACAACTTTATACCACTTCTGATTTATGGAATAATTGTCCGGTTACCGAATTAACACCATGTTTTTAGTAAGGCTGCTCTCTGACGGTCCGGTGAGGAATGAACATTTTACTCGCTACTGGAGACACTGCGCAGAAAAGTCCCACAATGGACTGCGTTGCAAACCGTTACCTTACTTTAGCAAACTTGACTGACTTGTTCTGACTTGTCTGCAGTAACGAGTGAAATGTTCATTCCTCACCGGACCGTCGGAGAGCAGTCTAAAACTAGCAGTATTTAAAACCAACAACATCCCTTGAGATAAAGAAAAAAGTAATTGCATTATTTAAATTCGTTAATAAAACACATAATTATTTACATTTAAAGGTACATATATTCCATATTTGTAAAAAGCATTAACTTTGTGGCTCGCCATAATTTACAATAAAAAACACATAAATTTGTTGTAGACCAGTTTTATTTTATTAAAACTCTACCGGTTTCGGAAGCACCCTTCCTTCATCAGGAGAATATTATAACAGTTATAATAATCAGTGTTTTTTATTGTACATATATTCATTTGAAACATAGTAATCTATGCATGTTGGAAACAGGAAGCTGTGTGAGACCTCGAGTCATGGGGATTGACCCACTTCTGTATCAGGAACGTGAAGAATTCATGAAATTAATCACAAATTTCACAGGACACAAAATATACACATTATGATTATGGAACAAATTTGTGAACTCTTTATTAAACAAATGTCATAATGTTATTTCCGGGCGGTTGGCGCAAACAAAAAGTTGTCCAAAGAAGCCAAGCCCCTGATGTATGGCAGTGAGGCATGGAACTGGCAGAGGAAGGATCAAAGTAGACCGAATGCTGTAGAAATGACATCTCTGAGACGAATGTGTGGTGAAACCATGTATGATCGTGTGCAAAATGTTGAGATTCGTAAAGAATGCAAGTCTGATGTAAGTGTGGTGAGCAAGATTAAGAAAGGGACGCTTAGATGGTTTAGGCATGTAGAGCGAATGAATGAAGAAAGGGGTGTAAGAAGAGTATATGACGCGAATGTGAATGGAAGAAGAAGCCGGGGGCGTCCAAGGAAGACGTGGCACGATCAAGTGAATCAAATACTTGAGTCGGGCCATGTCAGAAGTCGGAATAACAGAAGAGAATGTATGAGACGTTGTATGAAATGAATGAAGCAAGAAGTGTATGCCAAGATCGAGTTGTTTGGCGGTCCGTCCTCTCTGCCTACCCCTGCGGAGAAACGGTGTGTGTGTGGTTAGTTAGTTATTTCTGGGCTCGTATCATGTTCTGATATGGTAAAATCCAAAATTATTTAGTTAGCGAAAGTCGTCAAATAATATGGTTCACTTATATATTACTTGTAATACGTACCTATTCAATATTATTTTTTCTTACTTGTGCAATAATTTTTAAATATATTTATATTAGTCCCACTTATCTACTGCACTGTTTATGAACATATATAAATTTCGTAAATGTCTGTCTATGTAAAAGCCTTTAACGAGCGTAAAGAAATAAATAAATAAATCCTGAAAAGCGAAATCCCGAAAGACCAACTTCCCAATTGGCCAAAATTAAGTTGCCCACCCGGTTGTGCAACCTGACCAATGTAAAGTTCCAACTTACCGGTTCACGTTTAATTAATGTATTTTACCTGTTAACAGACGACATAATTTTTTTCCGTAACTTAGTCATTCGAGATTTTGACTTTCAGGATATCTGCCACCCATTATTTTCATCAATGAAAAAAAATACAAACGCGCGTGGGAGTTCCTTGCTGTCGGCTAGCCCGAAATCCGGCGGCAAAAAGTCGAGGAAAGTGAAATTACTACCGATGGATGATTCGGCAACATCGACTTGGAGGTTTCTCCATCAGAAAAAATCAAGAAGGTGATGCAATCTGTGTTAATTAATGTTACAGATATAGAAGATGATCAACATTATATTATTATATAGTCTTACAAATATGGAGTTGAATTTAACATAGATAAACGAAATTCCGCCTGGGGTAATCTTCTCATAAAAACGGCGCTATAGAAGACAATAAAACATTATTATTATTATGTCACAGGATACGAAAAGGCTCAGATTTGTAGAAAAACTAGAATTTTTTTTTAAAGGTAAAATACCTAAAATTACGCAATAGAACAAACAGAAATAATTTAGATTTAGTAGTTGATGTGATAGTTTATTCCAAACTTTAGGCTCAAACTTATTATCCGGGCTGCACTTTTATGTTCCTCCGACTTTTCGATAGCCGATGTGACGTTGTTGATCTAAGAACGATTATTATACATAAGAATTTTCACGATACGTACGTGACGTAAGTAAAATACAAACAAAAATACTGATTTATGGACTTGTGTAGCGTGAACACATGCACAAAAACCGGCATTTTTAACGCAAAATAAAAAAGACAAAGGCCTTATTAAAATGGAAGTTAACGTGACGAGTTTCTGTCAGCAACTTCGTCCATGGAGGCTTTCTGTACCGTGTGCGTGGATATACGAGGAATGCAACTCACTCTGGTACACGCGATAAGGGAGGAAAGTGTTCCTCGCGGCGCCTCGCTCAGGGCAGCATTCCCAGCTAAGTCCCTGAATTATAGCGACATCCCGACTGGATCTATTATTTTTCATTTACCATTGCTGGTGGCATTCCGAGGGCGTGCGACTAGGGAATAATTTGTACCGCGTTATTTTACAGAAGACAAAAAGGATGTGCTTGAACTAAATGAAATCTTTTTTTTTAAATGTAAATAAAAAATATTTTTGTTTTAAGCCACTTTATTTTTATACATATTTATGCATTCGACCGGTTTCGGTTGGACTCAACCTTCTTCAGGAATGTACACATATAAACTAAAATTAAAATACAGAGATATCATAATGGAGACAGAGAAAGTGAGGAAAAGAGAAAAGAGAGCACGATAGGGTAGAACAGGACAGAGCATCACAGGGCGGGGTAGTGCGGTAGATAGAGAGGTAGGGGGAGGGGAGGGAGAGAAAGGGAACATCCTTAAAATCGGACTTTGGGTTAAATCTAATTGTTTATTTAAAATTTAGCATATATTATTTTTATTTGATTTTGTTATTTCTAATGCTTCTAAGTTATTAAGGCGCAAACCTATACTATTTTTATGTATTAATTGTACTCCCGTACTTATATCAAAATTTTGGTTAGTATTAATTAAATGTTCGGCGAATTCTGAAAAAGCTATACTTGTTAAGCATCTAATATGTTCTTTGAGTCTAATGTTTACGTTTCTCGCGGTTTTCCATATATAAATTGCCGGGCAATCGTTACAGTTAAGTTTATAGATGCCAGAATGGCTTAATGTATCTTCTTTGTCTTTACAATTAATTAAAAGTTTGCCTAAATTATTATTGGTATGAAAAGCTGGTTTTATTTCTGATGGGAGTTTTGATGTGCACAAGGAAGAAAATTCACTAATGTACAAAATTCTGCACCATTTGGGAGTTAAGTTATTATTATTATTAGATTGTAGATCATTATAGATATATTTATTTGTTGAAATACGGCGAGGTTTTTTTGATAAGATTTTGTCAATTATATTATGGTCGTATCCGTTATTATTAGCTAATAATTTAATTGTAGAGAGTTCATTAGAGAAATTATTATTAGATAGTGGGATGGTGACTAGACGCTGAATCGTGCTGTGGAAAGCGGAGTGTTTATGTGATATAGGATGGTTGGAGGTATTATGTATTATGGTGTCGGTAAACGTAGGTTTCCGGTAAATGTTGAAGCTAATTTTGTTATTAATAATAGATAAAGAAAGGTCTAGAAAATTTAAACAGGAATTTATACCTATCTCTAATGTGAACTGGGTTTGGTTATGGAAGGAATTGAGGAGTGATAGGAAAGTGTTTAACTGGCGCTCTGTACCTGTCCAAATGCAAAATACATCATCGACATAACGTTTCCACACAAGTACATTTTTTAACAAAGGGGATTTGGATTGAAATATCTTATATATAAATGAAATCTTTCATCCCATTGCAAATGAGTACTGTGAATCTAATATCAGTACTATTTAACAATGAATTTATATAGCGCAGTTTTGTGATAGTTCACCTCTGGTGCGCTGACGAAATTTAAGAAACAATGAGGTAATAAGAAGGAGATATGGTATTCTGAGAGTTTGCAGGGTGAAGATTGGTCTGATCACAGCCAACCTCAGATAGGAAGGGTACAGGGTGTAAGAACAATACTATAAGTATATATATCGATAGTCAAAAACACCTTCTTCACGTAGTCAAGCTATCACGTCCTGCTTTTTATGGAAAGGCACGACTATTTCGGGAATCCGTCGAAAGGGTTAGGGTTAGAAAGGCAGTAAAACCCATTAAGAAAATTACCTACATATTCCGCCCACGCCAGTGAAGGTAGCCAGCGCAGAGACGGTTACTGGAGAATAAACGCATACCACTGATAGCTCTGTTGTAGTCTCTCCCTTCCTTCTCCTAAGAACCGTCTGTAACAGAAAGAGAGGTCGCGACGCAGCTCTCAGTGGCAGGACCATATAATATAATAAAAAGAACGACGGTAAGTCACGCATGGGCCCACCTACCCCGTGAGAACTGAGAACCGGGACCCCGTGATCACTACAGGGGTTCCAAAGTACCGGACCGTAAAAAAACGCACAAAATATATTGAATATTAATGTTGTTGTTAATTAACACAAGGGTTAAAAACGAGCGTAAATAATAAGTGACGATGAATTTTGGTTTTAGGTGCCTACCTATGGTTTTTTTCTCAAGCTGGTTATTATCGAATGATAGACAAATCACCATAAAAGCGTGCTGCTGATGGCTCTGTTGTAACCTCTTCCTCTTTTTCATAAACGAAGCATTTGTCTGAAGTCCCAAAATATTTGAAAAATTCTGTGCAGAAACGAGCGATCCGTTTGATAGATTCCCCTATCTTAACCAACGGATTGCAATATTTAGAGCACAGGCGTCCGGTGGGAATGTTGTCCCTGTTCTACCGGAATTTCAATGCAAGATGCTCTGAGAAAGTAGCGTCATTGATCCCTTCGGCACCGGTGCATGGTCGTGAAAAACGCCAAATGCGCGCCCAACATTTGTCACATGAGAACGGGTCGTTTTTACGATTCTTTTTTGAGTTCAACTGCACGACTGTGGAACGATTTGCCGGCTTCTGTATTTCCTCCCACTTACACTTCAATTCTTCCTCTCCTCTAAAAGACCCTCCACGCAGCATCCTCAAAGATGACAGGCCCCGAGGGAAATTATTTTCCTTAAGACCTCCTGTGTGGAGTTAATGCAAAAAGATAAATAATGTAACAGAAAGAAAACGTTAGACAAAGGATCGTCAGCGGCATGACTATAGTATGGTCATGCTTATTTCTGTTTTGGATCCGTAACCTGAGCTATACTCACAAGATGAAGTGATTTTGTTTGGTTAACGCCTGCAGTAGGGGCGAATTTGAGTTTAAGACCGCTGCACCAAAGGTTTCAAAACTGTGTACCCACCTAAACTTGTAAACGAAAAATAAGACGCTCGAATAGACGGTTTTACATTGTTGAGATGGACCTACTCGTATCAACGTATCACCGAAAAAGAGATAGAGCTGATCTAAAATTTTTACAAAATATTCGCTAGTGACGCTAACTTGTTTTCACGTTTGGATCAAATATTATGGATGTCATCGAAAGGCGTCTACTCTCCTCCGCAACAGACAATTTACATTGAACGAAAAACGGGAATTCCACAAAGTTTGCAAATATGAATGATTTGAAACCATAAAATCTGAAAAAAATTTGCTCCAACACTCACTCGCCTGTAGCGATTACTTTTTCTTATATTTGTATCAAGTAACGGATCTATTTGACGGTGCCACTTTTTTTATTCTCTGAATCTCTGAATCTCTGAATCTATGAATCTATAAATCTCTCGCATCTTACGCATCTCATATTTAGCAAACTTCCAGGAGAGCCAATTTTTGTACTGGATTTTTATACATTTTATTACACGTGAAGGCGTAAAAACTTCTTTATTAAAGCCCCATTAATGAAAGATGTAATAACATGTATAAGAATCAGGCAAAAAATACTTTTTTGGTTTTCCTGGAAAGTTGCTAAATGTGAGATACGCCTGTGTTGTGGGCGACGATAAGAATGCATGACGAAAGAAGATTACTAAATGATATTGATATATTTGACGGTAATATTAATAACAAAATGTACGCGTTTTCAACTGATGACTCCAAACAAATTACAAAATAAACAAAAACCAACTCCCAACTTTCGATCATGTTTATTTTATTTTGTAATGAAGAATTTTATCCACTATGTACATTTGTTACTTAATTTTATTACTGTACTACGGGCTTCGACACATCCGTGTCATTCACTAGCGTTCTTAAAACAAAAAGTATTCAAAATAATTCCCCCCCTCCAAATTACCACTCCCACTACACTCACTTAATAATGTCTAATTATTTCGGTACTCGTTTAATTTAAGTTAGTTTTAAGAACGCTAGAGAATAACAAGGATGTGTCGAAACCGGTAGGACAGTAATTTTGTTACAAATGTATATAGTGGAAAAAACTCTTCATTATAAAATGTCTACAAATTGTTACATAGTTAATGCCCAAGAAATACAATTTTTATTTTTTATTTTAGTTGTGTCACCAGTCAGGAGTTTATAATACCCAAAAATGGGTCGCATACAACAAAGTTTGTGAATCTCCGGTCCAAACTAATAATTCATCTTTCAAATCAAAATAATAAGCTGAAGAAGAAGGCAAGTATAGATAATTAGGGGTTAGTCGGTCGTAGGGATATATCTATCTTTTAATCTGGCTGGGAAAAAAGTGGGAAAAGGATAATATTAGAGATAAAGGTTCGTTTCGTGTGAGTCAATCTGGTATTTGTTGACTAGACCGGGGGTTACCTGTGCGGGTAGGCAGAGCGTGAATTATAAAGTCAGTTAAAATGAATACAAAAAAAGAAACACAACGCGTTGTCTATTAAAACAATTGAAACGTTTCGTAATTTAATACGGGCGGAAGAGAGTTGGTAGTAATGGAGTAATAGAATAATAGACTAGCCGACGACCGCTCGGTCGGATGCTTTGACAAGTCACTAGTGGTCACTGCTTGAATAATAGGCAAATTGTTACTCCACAATGTAGGGTTATGCACTAACAGACGCTTTCACCAATCAAAACTGAGCGAACTCTAAGTAGAAATGTACCCCCCCTTAGCGAAGGATTACTCAATCCCATTCGTTTGCTGAATGTCAATAAACATATAATTAACAAATAATTAATATTATAATTTTGTTTACGTAATAGATTGCTTAACCAATATTGTTTACTTTTTTATCCCACATCCGTAAATAATGTTATCGTGTTTACTTCAATGTGCATGAACCGCTAAAAACTACGCGGACGTCTCTTTGACAATTCAACGCTTATCGAGTACCTATTGACTTTTAGAATCAAAAAGTTGACTGATATGGCTTTAGCTTCGTAAGCAGTGTCGGTTTTCTCTAACGTGCAATTGTGCAGTGAACTCGCATAAAAATATAATTTTACAAAACTTTAAACAGTGTGCCATTCAAATTTGGTGCTAAAAATCTATCCATCCGTATAGGTAATACTGTTCGAGAGCGAGTCCGAAATGAATTCCATATGTGCATTATGAATTCAGCGTCTATGGGTTTTTAAAGTCCACACATTGTCATTCTAGTGCAATGCTTCGAAATCTACAAGGCGACCGCGTGCACAGCTAGCTATACGCAACACATTTGTACGGATTAGTATTTTGGAAGGATCAGCAGATATTTTTCTGTGATTATTTTGTTTTGAGTCATTTTTAGAATAAATTAATTACCTACTGAAGATAATATTTTTTCCTATAAAAAAAAAGAACAGTAAAGTTTCTTACGTAAATTGTGACTTTCGTATTTAAAACGTTTTTTTGTAACCCACAACAATATAATATTATTCACTAGCCACGGACGTTTTAATGAATCGCCGAATTGTTTCTTGTTGATAGGTCACTAATTTCTGGATGAAATTCCTCACAATCTCACAACATTAGGGGTGCCATAGTCCCACCAACTCCGGGCAGATTTTTTTTAAAGCTCCTGACATGGAAACAAGTCTAGCACTAACAGGATTCGTGGGCGCAATCTATATTTCCACCCCCTCGTAATAAAATCAAAAAGCCGTTGAAAATATTTTCAAGTACTATAAATGATATCAATCACGAAGCAATAACCGGTGAACACTTGAATGTGACGAAATAAATGGAATTGGATTCGTGTTGTCATCACCGAGTCATTGTTTATAGTTGATTGACTGAAGTGTTTCGACGTTAAATCACAATGGTGGGTCGGTTGTCGGTTGGTTGACTTGTCGAGTGCCAATACTTCAATACATTTAATATTTATAATTCCAAGAACAATAATACGCGTGTGAAAGGAGTGTGTTATGTGTTATGACAGCCGGGGTGAAATGTGAGGCGAAACTTCCGCTTAGCGACAGTCGGGTGGGCCCGTTCACTCTCACCGGCTAACCGCAATAACTCTAGGCGCTACAGAACTCTGAGGGAATACATCATAATTAAAACGTTTAACGAATAATATAAAGAATTGGCAGAGCAAATAATACATAGACATGCCCTAACACGCAAGGGGAAGAAATCAAAATAAGTGGGACGAGTTAGGCGTGCCGCCAATTTACGTAAAACAGCGACTAAGTAAAAATGTTAGATCTAATATTTTGTTAAGAGTATTTAGTTTGATAATTTTTTATAAATGTTTTGTAATTTGCTTACCGCAGTCAAAATCACGCGAAATAAACGTGGACGGCAGTGAACTAGACTGGTGACAAAATAGATGTCACGTGTACTCTGCGACCTCGCGTGACGGCTGGGGAGCCGTCGAAATGGTACTTAAGGCAAGTCTATTATTTCGGACGTCAAAAAAGAGCGCCACAAACTTCTGTCGAGGCTTCATTCATTCCGGGCAATTTCCTGGCACAAGTTCATTCGAGTAATATTAGCACAGTAAAAAAATAATAATTCCCTTGATATAACAAACATTCTCTCGAAACACATTAAAATTCCACACCCATTCGAATTATTATTATGATTCACATTGCAATAAAATTTTAATAACGTCAATAAATATAATTGTAGATTAAAATATCTGCGATCTGATATCCGAGAGATCAGTGAGTGTTACGTTAGTTAATTTATTAACTTTATAATTTGACAGCAGAAACAAAATGGCCATCGGGGTTCGAGTTTAATGTTCCTCACACTTCTAACAGCTAAGTAATAAATCTGATGCCAAGTTTAAAGTGTTAAAATCAGACGGCTTATCGCTACCTCTTTACTGTCACAATTCACATTAAAAATAATGGCCACGCAGCAAAAAAAAACAAAAGTTTATCAGCCAATAGAAAATCCCGCTGAAAAGTAAGTAACCCTTTTGAGAACATCGCGTTTTTTTAAATATTAACTCTAACTCGGTTTGTTTCTTAACCCGGAAAGGTATAACATTATAACGTAAACTGCCAAAGAAGAGAAACGGATGGGAGATCCAGATACAAAATTAGAACGCGTGTGCAAATCGGTAGCAGATTGTGAAGTCACGAACCTGAGGTGTTTGTTTATATTGGGTGTATTTATATTACCACCGTTAAAACAAGCGGTATGAATTCATATAACATATGCTCGCCGAAAATAGTTCAAACTTCAAACATGCGTAAAGCGTGATAATAATGTGCTGTCATAGACGCATCCTCAGATAAATAATATGAGATTTTTGAAGACGAGTAGAGGATTTTAATCATTTTAGTCATGAGTTAATCACCCTTTGTAGCGTCGATGTTAAAATTCTAAGCAGGAAGACGACGATTTATGATCTAATATTTCAAAAACAGTGGCGGTTTTCTCTATCGTGCGCTTTGTGCAGTGAACTCTCATAAAAAAGATAAGAAAATAATACAAACATATATCATATTTTTAGCGCACCATTCAAATTCGGAGCTAAAAAATCCGCCAGTCCGTAGTCCGTATGGGTAATACGGCCCGCGAGCGAGTCCCAAATAAATTCCGTATGTGCATTATGAATTTAGCATCTATGGGGCTTTCTGTCCTAAGAAATAATTCATATATTTTCATTCTTGCGGAGCTTCGGCGGGAAACCGTTCTGAGCGTGCAATCCTTCGAAATCTATAAGGCGGCCGTGTGCGCAGCTATATGAACAAAAATTTGTATTATTTTGAAAAAAAAAACAGATTTATTTGCTGTGACTATCGTGCTTTAAGTCGACATTAAAATAAGTTAATTACTGAAGATGATACATTTATACATTAAAGAAACGAACGGTGAAGTTTCTTATGTAAATTATGATTTTGGTATTTAAAACTATTCTTTGTAGCCTACGAAATTATATTATTCATTAGCCTACGGCCCTTCATGGTCGAGGGGCAAGGCTCTCGACTACGAATCCGAAGGTCGCGGGTTCAAATCCCGGCGTGCGCAAGTAAATTTTATTTAATTAATTTGTGCTGTTTCACAATTAATTAATTTACAAATAATATGTAGTATATTTGCGCACGGTCAAGAGTGGAGGATACTTTCAGTATCGCCCTGGTGAAAGGCCACCATTCAGAATTGAAAAGTTGCTTGAAATGGCTTTTAGCCGTGTTTGGTGACCAGATCTGAATAGCCAGGTAATTACCCACCTTCCTCTTCCCCTTATCCTTCCCCTCCCCAATACCTTCAGCCTCACAACATTCCCCAATTGGGATGCCAGTCTCACTGGCTCCAGATGGTTGGGAGCAGTTGGGACTCTTGCGGGGTATTCATATAAAAAAAAATAAAAAAAGCCATGGACGTTTTGATGAATTTCCGAATTGTATCTGTTGCTAGGTCGCCAACTTCTGGTGCAGTGATATGATGAAATTCCTTTAGATCTAGGGAAAATATATATGTAATATGGAAGAGAGCAACATAGTATTTTTTTTAATATAGAAGGATTTTTCTCACTTTTTTTAATCTTCGATTGAATTCCCAAAGAGATAGGCCACGAACCGCCACTGTTCAAAGATGACGGTAAAAATGAATAAGCGTGTGAAGTGGGAGTTCCCAAACTCGAAGTAATTAGTTTTAAATGTGATTTAATGTAGATTTCCAGATGTTGTGAGGCTGGTGGGGCTCAGTGGGGAATGGGGAACACTAAATAGAAAAATCCCAGAAGCCAATGAAATTGATCAAGAATTTCAATAACTGAAAAAGTTTGAAGTACGGGAAAATAACAAACTCTCCCACACACTCTACTATCGACTTTTCGATTCTGAATGGTGGTCTCTCACCAGGGCGATACTAAGAGTATTTTCCACTTTTGTTTGATATCCTTTCAACTCGGCGACAAAGCGGCGATTTCATTCTCCTTCGGGAGTCAACAATGGTCCCAGTAGTGAAACAAAGGAGTATCACATAGGAGCGAGGCACGCTGCGGGAATATTAATGTGTTTAATTGCTAAGAAAATGAAAAGACCATTAGTAGGTTGTGACATTGTGTTGTAATGTAAGGTATGTGGTAAAAACGTGTCTGGATGACAATAGACCTTAAAACATAGAGCAGGAAATAAGTGGGAATGGAGGTCTTAAAAAAAATAACGACTATAAAAAAGGCAACTGAATTCAAGCGAGTATTAAAAACAAAAATGAACAAAATCCTATCATTTGATAAAAGCCTCTTTGAGGGGAGAGGGACATCGGAGGGGGATTATTTATTAACTCGAAATAATGATAACATTATAACGCAATACTATAAACATAATGTTTTTAAAGAGACACATATTTATTTCATATATTTTTTAATTTACATAGAATATTCAATATTTTTATAAGACATACGAGTACATAAGACGGTCAGAAAAAGTCCTTTTTCAGATTTGATTTTTATAAATGGTTTGTAAATTTTAAAAATATATAATTAATAATTTTCTTCGAAAAACATTATTTTTCTATCGTATTCCGTAGTACCTAATAATATTATCCTTGTTTCGAATTAATAAATAATCCCACTTCAGCGTCCCTCTCCTCCCCCCCTTAAATTTGGTATTTGTGGTGTATCATTATTTTCCGCATTATATCTATTAAAAACTTTTGTTTTTGAACGACGACCTCTGGTCTGGGTCCGTATTCTCGAAATGCCTCGTAGGGTGGAAGGCTAATGAATTAACTAACTATCGCTCAATTTATAGGCACCATGCACATGTAGGCGAATAGGATAGACAGTCACACATTCTTTGCGACATTCGCATGCATGCATTGTCTCAAACACCAGTTGAATACTGTTTGGGAATCTGCACCATTCTGATGAGTGGTCTGGCGTCAGGGGTGGTCGATTATTCGGCGCAACAGCTGTCACTCTCCTCGTCAAGTAGCGAATCATTCGCGTTGTCCAGCTGACGCTTTGAGTTCTAGTCTAATTAACCGCGAACGATTCGATTAACCGTCCCTGGTCGATCGCGCCAATAATTCGACAGTTTACATCGTCCCTAGTAAACTCGAGACAATATTAGGAAATAGGATATTATGTATCGGAAGCCAAAAAACTGGCATGCGAAGGACTCCCCCACACACAGTCTGCTTTCCTGGTGTATCAATTTCACGACAAATTATTGTGACAGTAGGGAATCGATACTATTGTACCACCCCAGTGAGGAATACTCCTGTCCCGGTGCGTCCGGTAAACCAAGGAGGCGACACTTTATTTTGAGGATTTTTTGGAACAGCTGCTCTGAGAATGGGAAGGAGGTTGACGTGTAGTCAGCTGGTATACACATCATCCTAGAGCTAATATTGGAACATTAGCGCACTTGAGGTTAAATGTCACAAGATTGCACTTTATTATAATTGTTTTATTATTAGTGGGAAAGATATGAATCGATGGTTAGTTTAAGCATTTGATGAACACTTTTTATCCTTTCATTTACCCTTTTCCCCTTGCTTTCTTACTTATTTGCGGTCTTAGGGCCGGTATTACAGTTCCCTTTTTAAGCTCGTTTCCGAGCGCAAGATTGTCGGGAAACCTACCCAATACCAACATGATCAACGTAAATCTCTCAAGCCGAGCTTAAAAGCAACTGAAATACCGGCCCTTAGCCCTGATGAGGGACCATCATTCAAGGTCGAAACGTTACTTGTGAAATAAAACTTACCCATGTCGTATTTAGTGAAGAGCAGAGGCATGCATTCTCCCATGACCAAAGGTGGGCTGTGTTCAGTTTTTCATATTCGGGTATGAATTGGGCATTGAATATTTGAAAGTGACCATCTTATTATCTTCTTCCATTGATTGTTGTGTCTAATTGAATAAATGTGCTTATCAAATCCATGGAAAAAATAGATTTTGATCAAACATTCGTCGTATTTTGTCATTACCCTTTCATTTCTTTTTACGAATCGTTTTTCTTGGGGTTCTCATCTCTTCTCATCTCCTTCCCCTCCCAATTGTTGTCGTCTTCTCAAAAATATTTGACGAATTGCCTATTTCTGCGTCTGTTTCATTCATGGTAATACATAAAATGTATGCGTTGATCCCCAGAGCTATCCTTTCACTTTGAGGATTACTTACCTACCGTCCCATTCCTCGTTTTGCTGCAGGAGGGAATCGAAAGTAAACACAAGAGAAGCGAATAAAAGAACCTATCGAGGATGATTTCGTTTGGCAGACAGAATAATGAGTGTATTTCCACACTGTCTGCTGCTCTGCAGTATCGTAATTTTGTAAACACAATGTGATTCAGCCATCTCGCCTATCGCGGATCGGAAGTTTTGTTTGTGTGTATGATTTATTCGGTTGAGACACGAGCAACGTACGTTATTTTAAGCAGGATTGATCGTTCGTTGCTCCTATTGCGGCAGACAGCCCGACGCTGTTGATAAAACAATAGGAGATATAATTATTGGTGGCATTATAAATTATGTTGAAACTGATAATAAGACGTATCTCAATTATAAAGAAGACATTTTATTTTATAAACCACCAAAAACTCCCGAACGGCGAGATCTACTGTCATCAAATTAGCACAGCTTATCTCTCAGAAATTTATAACTTAATGCAAGTATCTTTAGCTTGCTACGTGTTATTTCCATCATGAGCTATGGAGCTTTGCAACATTAATTTAACTATGAAAAATAAGAAAACGACATATTAATTGCTGCATATTTTCAAAAGAAGAGTGGTGAAGCGGGGTAGTAGCTATATACTAGCAGCGCCGTGTACAGAGTTTGTAATCAGGGAAGGCAGTAGGAAAAACAGAGAATTAATTGATATTTACAAAATTACCCCATACAACACCCTTCGCGCAAGTTTTCGCCAAGAATGGCTAAGCTGCTGGCTGTAGCCGACGTTGGTAGAGGTTACCTAAGCCACATAAAATATCCAAATAACTGCTTTATGTATGCATAATTACAAGCCAATTACTGGATATGTAAAAATATCCGTATTTAAACCGCTAAATAAACAGATAATATTTCTAGAGTAAGCCTAAATGATATTACCATTATTTCGCTAGTCAAGTTGATTTAATTAATAGATATACCAAAAGATGGCACTGATCGCTATATTTACTAGTATTGCCGAAAATCACTGCCTTTTAACACAAACGAGTCGTCCCTTGACTCGCATTGCGCACACGTGTATGTTTGAATGTATAGAATAGAGTCAAGATTTGAATTAGAAGTGTACGTAATTTTGCATAATTAGTTGTTGCCTTTGGAACGTTATAGTGGTGCGATCGGTGTGGCGCTCGCGGCGCAGCATTTCGTGTTTTGGTACTTGGCACGCATTTTTGAAAGTAGCGATCGACTTCTTGCAATAAATTTATATATTTTAATATTATTTATATTGTTATGCGAGTAAGGTAGGGTAGGCACTGCGTCTGCCTATGTGGACGGCACGCCTCCGATCATACTAGTATTTCATACGCCGTGATTCTAAAGAGAATAAACTTACATCTCAATCTCTGCGCGGTTGTTATTTTACAGTGCGCATGTGAATAAGTGCATCGGCGTATTCATTATCTCGAATAATATGTGTATTTAGTTAGTGCAAACATGTGAGTAGTTAAAAAAGGCAATGTACACACGGCCTGATGACACAAGGCAGAACTGTATTCTAGTTAATTGATGCGTGGGCAGTTTATCTCGCAAAGCTTCTGTGTTCCGCGCGTTGACTGCTGTGCGTTGACTACTGCAATATTTCGATATTTATTCAACGGCCAATTAGTATATAATTATTAATAATACATTTGCGCTGGCAATGTCCCCGAGTCAACGTGAATTACAATATTATAAGACCATCAGATAGCCATTAAAGATTTTCTCCGGCAGTAGTCTCTGCTGGGTATGAAATTGAGTTCGCCACAAAAGGCTATGCGTATTCGATGGCAATTGCTCGGCAATTTCCCCGCAGCGCCTCCGTAGATTATGGTGATTTATAAAGCTATGGTTATATTGAAATCAAAGATCGTTAGGCTTCGTTCGAAACTGCTTAAATCTCCCTTTCAGTCTATCCAACAACTCTGTGATTGGTTTACGAAGCGTGCACCTTCAGACAGAGATTCGATCAGATTCTCAGATAAGATACATTGGGCTAATCCAGAAATTTATCTGAGGTAATTGCAATGTGTTATTTTGTTTACTGTAATGACAATAGAAACATCACCTCAGGGGTGCTTTACAAAGTTAGAAATAAACTTAAATGTATGTAAATATAAGTATGAACGAGTAGGTAGGTACCCTAAATACGCTATTTCAGTTAGATTAAAAAACTTGTTAATTTTGAACATAGGTTTTGCGGGCAGTGTCTGATAGGTTACGATGCGTATTAATGAAGGTGGGAGTTTAATCCAAGCTTTTACGGAATGATACATTGAAAGCGCAATGCTCTGTGCTTCCTCCAACTTCCGAAAGCTGATGACGTTGCTTTTCTGACAGATTATTGTTGTGAACTAGTATTTTCAGGAAGCCAACATGATGAGATTCGTGTTACGTTAGCAGACCATTGTGTTCACTGGTTGAATTGCGCGCGCCGCCTAAGGTGTCCCGGGCGGTGCAGTCGGTAATAACTTCGTATAAGAAGCGAATCAAGTAGCTAAACACAATGACGCGAATAGCGAGTAGCAAGCGGGCACGGCCGCACGCTAACGGGCAACGGGCTGAACCGGTAGGTCGCCGCAGGTCGGTAGCCCAATCTTTTATACGGACAAAATATAAAATGGCAGAGGCCGACACGTGAAGGAAAACGCGTGCTGAATCTCATCCCCACCTTGAAACTGCTAACTGCTGCTCTCCGATGCAAAAAAAATTGGCACCTATAAGACAAACTACAAACGTAATAATGAAAATGAAATGATCACTTCCATCAAACGCAGATGTTAACATCCTCTGTTAGACAGATTCAAGATCATCACCGCTCGAGTAATATTGAATTAAGGTTGAGCACGAAGCAAAAAAGGTCCCAGGACTGCGCTTTGAGGAAATCCAGTTCTTGGAGATGGTTATAATCTTTTGTGGAGGTTTGTGCCCTTTTGTCTGTTAGGGAAACCAGGTGGTTCACCTTGGATTGACTGTTAACCTCTTCACCCGCACCTCTCCCAGCAGGAAGATCGATTCAATGGGGATGGGATCTGTTAAAGTAGCAGGACACGAGCTCTATAAGATGTGGACGATACGGGGATAAGATCGAGTCTAGCATAAATTTACATATGTATGAATGAAGTGTAAACCTGATACTGTAAAAACCAGAGCTGATGGAACGCCACACAACTCCGTATGTGAATGGATCGCCTCATACTCAACTCTAGTATGATTCACTTGATCGTACCATATCTTCCCGTGGCGACCCTGACTACTTCTTTCACCCACTTGCATTTCTACGCAAATCCACTACCTACATTTGTTCCTCATGGAACTTGTCCATGTCTCACTGTCATCAATCAGGTTTGGTCAGAACACCATTGTGAAATGCTAGTAACACTTAAGGTAAGGGAAAGGTAATATCGACTAGTATTACAGAGCAAATAATACATAGAGATGACCTAACACGGAAGGGGAAGAAAGCAAAGGGGGGTGTCAAGTGACTTTTGCCTCCAGCCGTGGAAACAGTACTTCGGGCAAGTCTATTAATTCTGAAGTGAGTGATTAGTATCCTAGTACGTAAAATATCGACGGTCCCCACGTGAGGTGTCGAATCTGCAAAATTTTCGGTTTTCCTTTTATTGTCTTAAACTTAAACTATCCGAGTTTAGTATATATTTTCAGATGATTGAGATTGAAAAAAAAAAAAAGATTTTTTCTCGAAATTTTCCTCTTTGGAATGAAAATGATCGAAACTGCACGATGCGACCGGCGTAGAATTTAACTTTGATTTCCTCTCCCCTCGCAAAACTTATTTTACGGATTTACGTTGGGACCGTCAATTTAATAGTATTGGTTTCTGTTTGATAAAAGCTATGATGACAGCTTTTGTCTTTAAGATATAAATGTATTGATACATAAAGCAGTCATTTTTTGTATTTGTTCAGACACGGTTCAGACGGCTATACATCATGCATCGATGAAGGGGCACTGACCCCGCATTAATTACAGCATAAAAAATAAATCCCTCTTTCACGTCAGCCAATAAGTTTGCGAGAGTAAAAAAAAATCCAAATGGTCGCGCCGGGCCGGGGATGCTAAATGTCGCGATCCGCTGCATAATACATGATATAACGAAAGCTCAAGGTCCGGCCGGTTGTTGGTTGCGGTGTGATTTATGGTGATAGACCCAAATTTATTGCCTCGGGTATCATTTCATTTGACATTGAATGACAATCATCGCTGCAGTGCCGACTGCCGCCCGCCCCAGTATGGTAATCGGTGCACAGCAGTTCTGTATTACCACCGATGAATAATTATTCTCGCATTATATCATTATGGCGACGCGACATTTTACTATTATGCGCACTCTGCTTTATTTTAGAAAGCAATAAGTCTCTATGTTCCCGAAGACAGCGTCAACATAGCTCCTCTTGTATTCTTGCGGTGGGGAGGAGTATATTGATGCTAAATAAAATCGCTATAAATCGACTTGTTGTACGGCAGTGAGGAGAGATTAAAAAGGTAAATAATTCTACTGATTTTCGAAAAATATTTCGAAGCGAACTTCACCGCTTTTTGCAAATCTTCGTACAAAAATATTTTAATCAGTTCTTAAATAAATTGAAGAATGATATAATATAATAATGTTTATTTGACAATAACTTGTTATTTTACATATTTTATTTTAACATTTAATCTAGTTTTATTAATTGACCAAAAGGCCACTGCTCAGCTATACATTCCGGAGCCCGGAGGCAGCTGATTTTTTTAGCAGTGCCTACAAAAATTAAGTGAAGTTAAAGTTACATAAAATCTCTACACTTAAATAAAATAAAATAAAAAAGTTTTTAAATCTAAAAATTACTAACATTTTTTTTACGAAATCACTAAGTATTTAATTTATCAATTGTGGTGTGCGACCATTCGCTGCAGAACTTTCATGGGTCGATAAAAATGACGGAAAGGAATAAGGTGGCATTAGCTAAGTTGGATAGAGGGCTGGTTCCGGAAAGACCGAGAGGTTCTGGGTTCGAGTCCCAGATGCGACCGTTACCTTTTTATTTTCTGTGTCTTTTCGGTTTCACGTTCCATTTGAGATTGGTAAATTTTATCTTCAATGATTAAAATATTATAATGAGGTTTACAACCTTCAATAAAAATTGAAACGGCTAATTTTATATTGTCTATTCCACGCTTCTAATACGTCGGGAAACGAACACATACCAAACAATGACTTTTAAATGCTACAATATTACAATTTAAATAGTTTGTTTTGTTTTTGGATTACCATTAATGAATAATTCCCGCATAATTCAACTATTTTGCATATTTGAAAATGGTTTCGATTATTTATATCTAGAGGAATTGACGAGTTGAGGACATCACAGATATATATATATGTATTTGACGTAGTATTATTAGAAAATGTTTTTATTAAAACAATTACTAACTATTCCGCACTTGTTATGCTGGGAAACAGATATATATACCAAGACGATACTGAGTGTCTAACACTATGGAATGTATCGCAAATATACTATATATTATTTTTAGTTAATAAGTTGTGAAATAACACGAAATAAACAAATAAAAATTTACTTACGCATTTTCACTCCACCAATGATAAATTGATACATTTTCTAAAAGGGATATAAAGTCAAACAAAATTGGTTAACTACATTAGGTTAGATTAGGATTTTTTGTAGTTTTAATGACTTTATCACGTGTGCCGATTTATCATTGTGCCGAATTATCGTGGAACCAATAAAATGAACATATTCGGAATACGCGGAGATATATCAAGTGCCTACATAGGAATTTATCAGTCACGCCATGATATCACCGTTGAAATCCTGCCTATGTTTTTTTTTTACCAAAGGTAAATGCCCTTCAAGCTTTAAATAAATGGACAAAATGGCGACCCATGGTGTTGGTGAACCGATCTGAACTCGAACAAAGATTTACTATTAATAATAGAGTTATGGTGGCACGGCCATAGTGAAGAAATACCATCGATAAGTCGAAACCGGTTCAGGATATTGCCGGGGTCAAAGACACGCACTTTTTGATAAATTAGATTACAACTTACGACCGGCGCTCATCTGGTGGAATATTGTATTATACTGATCTTGCTTGGATTAGCAGCACAACAAATAGATTCCTTTTATACATTTATCTGCTATGTGCTTTTATATTGTAATATCTTAAGGGGATCCCCACTTCCTAAAATTCCAACCAAATCACGCACTCCTTATGCAGATGGCGAAAAAGTTAAAAATTCCCGCTAACACCAGCCGCATGTTTCGAATTACGCAAAAAAAAAAAACATCACCGAAACGCGTGTTTTATTTTATTTTATAAAGCTCGGGCATAATTATTAAAATGGTTTTCGGTCATATTCTAAGAAACTTTTTTTTTTTATATGAATACCTTACAAGAGTCCCAAACTGCTCCTAACCGTCTGGAGCCAGTGAGACTATGGCATTCCCAATTGGGGAATGTTGTGAGGCTGAAGGTATTGGGGAGGGGAAGGAGAAGGGGGAGAGGAAGGTGGGGAAAAGGGTAAACTTAATTTGCCACAATGAGCAATATGACAATATTCCCCCACGGAAAAGGGGTTCGTAAGTAGGAGATTTTACACTTAACTTAATTTAAATTTATTTTTTAAATCTGACACTTTCATTTTTATTTATAGGCTTAAAAAGACACTACCAAAAAATGACCGGTTAAAGGCCAAGGTGCGTTCTACTTGCAGTATTTAAATAAATCAACTATTTTCAAACAGAAGACACATTATTTAGCATTACTTCCCATTGCATCGCCTTCTACAAAACAGATTTTTTTTCTGAAGCTGTTAAATTAATAGAGTTTGGAGTGAACTCTGGGCTGCATGAAATATGCTATGATTTTTTTCTAACAATATGGCGTCTTTCTTTGATAGTTGATGTTATATTTCAAAGCTCCATTGTTCATGATAGAAATGATTTGGCGAGCCGTAAAAAGTTGCGTTCACTTAAAAATTTTAATCAAACTTTTTCTGCTTCATATAATAATATATAATTTCTAAGAAAATATAAGTAAGTATGTACTAGCAAATCATTGGGGGGCATATTCAATTGCTGTCATCTGTCGAAGCCGTGAAGATGCATTCTTTAAAGCAGCCCAATGTTAAGATAGAGCAGCTGCAAAGATTCCAATCAATTCCATGAACTGAAAGTAAGGAGCAGCGAAGAGAGAAAAAAAACATATCGCCCCCGGGTCAAGAAACAGTCAACCGAATAGAGACTACAAACAAAATATCTTTTGTTTAGTTTCCAATTAACAGAATGCGTAAGCGTAATGAATAAGATTAAGAATGAGACGCTTTTATGGTTCAGCCACGTAGAGCGCTTGAACGAAGAAAGGAGACACGAAAGTGAATGGTATAGAAATCGGGGACGTACGACCAGGACATGGCACAATCAAGTGAATTAAATACTCTAGTCGGGTCATGTCAAGAGTTGGAATGACAGGAGTGTATGATTGTGAATGAAACAAGTAGTGTGTGGCGGTCCACCCCCTCTGCCTACCACTGCGGGGAAACGAAGTGATAGTCAGCTTCCCACGATAACGCCTGTACATACAAACAACCTTCCAACGAAAATCAGTTTCAGTTCTAATTTGAAATAATAACAAGTCGTAACATGATTGCGTGAAAAATGTTGAAATTCGCAAATAATACAAGGCTGGTGTGAGCGTAATGAGTTAGATTAAGAAGGGGACGTTTAAATGGTTTGGGCATGTAGAGCGGATGAACGAGAAAGGGGTGTAAGGAGAATATATGGCGCGAATTTGAATGAAAGAAGAAGCCGGGAACACCCGAGGAAGACATGGCACGATCAAATGAATCAAATACTTGAGTCGGGCCATGTCAGAAGTCAGAATAACAGAAGAAAATGTATGAATGTGAATAAAGCAAGAAGTGCGTGCAACACCGAGTTGTTTGAGTTGTGAAGCGGCGTGTTGGTTGGTTAGTTAACAAGTCGTTAATCGCCCGTAGTTTTCCACACAATAAGAATTCGATACAGTTTACATCTGCCGGGGGTAAACCGAAAATCTACCGAGGTTAATTATAATTACGCTATTCACCGAAGGGTTGTAAATCAGTTTTCAACTTTCTGCCCCATCACTCTGCCTCGATGTAACGAGCAAGCGCGATTTGTGGCCCCTAATGGAAAATTAAGGATTAAATTGAGCGTGGTAGCTCGTGCAGCTTTCGTTTGAGGTACGAGAAGTGATTGGGCATCTTTAA
Organism: Halesus radiatus; assembly: GCA_022606495.2. Lineage (NCBI taxonomy): Eukaryota > Metazoa > Arthropoda > Insecta > Trichoptera > Limnephilidae > Halesus > Halesus radiatus. The sequence goes on from JAHDVE020000785.1 coordinate 36,557, forward strand.
TCTTTTTACTGTCTGAGCAGATGGTCAAAAACAGCTTGCGCTTTGTAATATTTAGGAAAGAAAAATTAACATCTGTAGCAATTAGCTTTAAGGTTTACGGTAATACCACCGTCTCAGTTTATTAAGCAGATCATTTTTTTCAGAGTTAATAATCATGAATTACATCTTCTTACCGTCTGAAATAATACCTAGGACATACTAGAATCTCTATTTAAAAAAAAAATGTTGCGGTTAAGGCGAAGCTATCAGTGAAATCACTTTTTCGATAAATCTTTACTACGAATCGGTTTACATTGTGAAAACCAAAAAATATGCTGTGGATAAATTAAACTTTTCCTAGGAATTCTCTTGACAAGAATTAAAATAAATCTCTTAATTACGTTTAAGCAAAAACTACAATTTTTTATCATTACAAAATTATGAATTAATTTAAGAAAACGTTTTTAAAAATACTACTTTATAGCTTTTTAGTGATTTTTTTTTCTCTTCATTACAAAATTCTTCACAAAATAAATAAAAACCCGCTTTTCGCGCTTACAACAAACATTTCTAGACTCCGTTTGCAAAGCGCATTTTATGCCCATTACCTATATTCATGGTGACAAAAGACACACAGCTTGTAGCAATATTTTAAGATTGTATATTCCTTTTAAAAACACACTAGCAAAAATAATTACCTACCCCTGCGGGAAAACACCGTGATGGTGTCAATGCTTTGAATCGTCAGATTTCCTACTTTGTATACAGATATTCTAGTTTCATTTAAAATCACATAACATGGTAAAACTGATTTTTCAAATTCTGTTCAGAAAACATTTATAAATTTGAAATAGAATTTCACAAAATACAATAAAACACACTCGTTGATTTATTTGCCGAAATTCTAAACAGGGCAGACGCGACGAGCCAATTTCAACATCATTGCTATCAGCGAAAGGAATACGTTTTTTTAAAGCTTAATACGGTACTACCTTCTCTGAGGACTAATGTCAAGTAATGTTGTAACACAGAAGTCGGCGACTAAATGCGAAGAGTGTGTGCGAAGTTGAAGAAAAATCTTACCTGTAACAAGAGAAAACATATTATTACTAAATGTACATATTTATTATAATTTATTACTAAGTTGGCGGACACTACATGTGTTGTATTTGCGTCTTGAGTAAAAGACGACCATAAACACTATGCCGTAACAGATAATTGTATAATATACAAAACAGTGAATAAGATCTTTTCCCTATTCTAATGTGTTTTTTCTTGTCAATGGCAGCCTCAAAAAGTGTGACCAGTGTTCGTTCGCCATTGTTGTGTTGGCAGTTGTAATTTGCTAGAAAAAGACACCCGGAGCTTTTAACTTCCCAGTCAGTATGCAAAGCGCAATATATATAAATAGTCCAAAATCCGAAGACACGACCAAAACGATCGCCGTCCAAAGATAATAAAAAACATTGCGTCATTCCAGATTGGTTAAAGCATGACCAAGTTTAAACTTGTACTCGCATCGATGAGGTAGAAAAAAGTCTGAACGTGATTAATGCGTGATAGGATAACCTTCAAAATAACAGAGTCCAGAAGTGATAGCTACTGGAAGTGAACTATTACGACTACAAAATGTTGTAATAAACATACTCTATTGTATTTAAAACATATTTCTGTACACGTATAACTAAGGCTGCTCTGACGGTCCGGTGAGGAACGAACTTTTCATTCGCCACTGGAGACACTGCGCGGAAAAGTCCCACAATGGACTGCGTTGCAAACCGTTACCTTACTTTAGCAAACTTGAATGTTCTGATCAGTGTCTCCAGTAGCGAGTGAAAAGTTCGTTCCTCACCGGACCGTCAGAGAGCAGCCTAACTAACCATCACGCCATCTCGGGCCATAGGCAGAGAGGGTGCACCGCCACACAATTTTTCTTTTATTCACATTCATACATTTTCTTCTGTTATTCTGACTTCTGACATGGCCCGACTCAAGTATTTGATTAATTTGATCGTGCCATGTCTTCCTCGGGTGTTCCCGGCTTCTTCTTTCATTTACATTCGCGTCATATATTCTTCTTACACTCCTTCGTTTATTCGCTCTACATGCCCAAACCATCTAAGCGTTCCTTTCTTAATCTTACTCATTACGCTCACACCAGCCTTGCATTATTTACGAATCTCAACATTTTTCACACGATCATACAAGGTTTTATCACAAATTGGCCTCAGAAACCTTATTTCTACAGCATTCAGTCTACTTTCATCCTTCTGGCAGTTCCATGCCTCACTGCCATACCTCAGAGTTGGTAATTGATATCCAGGTATTCATCATTCACAACTATATAGCACATTGTTTTCGTACTCCTCTTTCAAACACCATGACTTTAGACATACTAACTAATAACCATTATGTATAGCTCAATGTCAACGCTAGTGTCGAGACACAACCGTGTCTTCTTTAGAGCAGTTGACAATCAAAATACAGATATGGAGTTCAAAATCATTTAGGTTGATGAGATTTTTGAGAGGGGTGTCAGGAGTCACAAAATGGGATCGAGCGAGAAACTCGACGAACCGAGGATGCGCTTGGTATCGAATGGTATGGAAATGAATATATAAACATGTACAGAAAAAAGGCAATTACGTAATGCGAAAGAAAGATAAGCAAAAACAGAGACAAGGGATAAGAATACTTGTTATATATTTATTGTTTACAAGTAGAATGCAACAAGATAAGGTATTCGATGGAGCTGCTGGTTGGACCGCAGCAGCCAGGGGCTAATCAGTGGCTTTATCTCTCCAGCATGATGTTGCGCGTCTTGCCCGGGAGCTGTTCAGAGGCTAAACTTCCATTAACATCCCTTTATCCTGATGCATCGGGAGCCGGAGTTAGTTGCCTCTCATATTATTTATTACACTATACTACGAAACCAATAATAACTTTGTTTTAAACCACAACATTAATTGCCATCATCGAACGGTTTCGAAAGAATCCTTCGATTTTATGTAATACGCGATCACGGATGGCCCAATTAAAATATTAAAAAAAAGAAAAAAAACACTTTTAGCACGTAATGCTTTTAAATATTGAAATGAATTGTTTGTCGACGGGTGTACGGTGTACACACGGAATATGAAATGGGATAAATTGTTACTGTAGATTTAATGCTCAAGTGTATTTAGACAGTATTACTAGAAGTATCTTGAAGGACTTGAACTTTAAACTTACAATAACAATTTATTCCATTACATATTCTGTATGTACGCCCGCTAACAAAACATCATCCCAATATTTAAAAGCATTATTGGTTAAGGGTGTTTTTTTCATAAAATATTTGTATTAGAGCCATCTGTGAGCCCGTATCACGTTTCGTTTAACCTTAAAAAGAGAGAAGCAAGTAAAACTATGGAGTTTTTGGTTAGACCTCGGCCTTAGGAGGAAACACCGTGTGCTTTTCACGGACATGGCGTAAAATAAATTTGATTATAGCGGACACCGTTTTTGAGAAAGTGAATCTGTTCCGAATAACGGCGCAAATAATTCATTACCACGCAATGATCACTATCAGCGGTTATTAGTTTGTGTGCTGCACTGCGCGCTGCTGGTCCGAACTTGCACCCGGTACCTATTGTGTTACCGACGAGAGATCCGTTGTTAACCTCTCTTTCTATTGCATGCGTCGTTTATGAGAAAGGAGAGAGGTTACGACGGAGCTATCGGCGGTACACCTTTAGCTATGCCCAGCCTATATATATGACATAGCCTTGGCTTTTTCTGCCTGGGTTTTTTGTGCTTGTATTTTTTTGCTGCGTTTTGCAAGTCCGCTCCCGAAGGTAGACGATATTACGAAAACACCGGCGGCCTCAGATCGCTGCTCCTGGATAACAGGTACACAGGATATTTATGATGGACTGGCTATAGGGGGATGGGGTGATTGCAGTCGTCGGTTAGCCATAAATACGTTCTGGCTGTCGAGATGAGCTCGATTTTGCAAAGCCCCTTGAATAAATGCTGAACTCTTGCTGAAAAATAATTAAGTGTTCCGGTAAGGGTTTGGGTGTCAGTGCATAGTGATGGGCTTGTATACCGCTGAACAGTCCGTTGTATCCTAACCCTCATTCTTATAAACGAAGCATATAACCAGAAAGAGAGATTACAAGGGAGCTCTCAGCGGCAGAAGCAGAGTCCACTTTTGATTGCAGTGGCGGTTTATAGTCGATATCATTGGGAGTTCAATCGGAGATGAAAAGAGAAAAAAATTCCTTCTATATGCAAAAAAATACGTTGCAGCTCTTTTCCATATTATGTACATATATATATTTCCCTGGATCTAAAGGAATTTCATAATCTCAATGCACCAGAAATTAGCGACCTAGGAACAAGAAACAAGTCGGTGATTCATTAAAACGTCCGTGGCTAATGAATAATATTATAACATTGTAGGTTACAAAAAATAGTTTACTGTTTGTTTTTTTAATATAAAAAAGTATCATCTTCAGTAATTAATTAACAATTTAAAACACAATAATCACAGAATAGAATCGGTTGATTCTTGCAAAATACTATTCCGTACAAATATGTTGTTAACAAATCTTCATATAGCTGCGAACACGGTCGACTTATAGATTCCGAAGGATTGGCCGAAACGCCACGAGTATGACAATGTATGAACCATTTCTATGACAGAACGTTCCATAGTCGCTGAATTTATAACGCACACATAGAACTCGCTCTCGGCCAGTATTGCCTGTATGGACGGGTGGAAGTTTTAGTAACCAATTTGAATGGCGCGTTGTTTAAAGTGTGGTAAAATTACGATACATATTTGTTACATTTTTTTTTTTAAATTATGCATTCAATGCACAAACGCACAAACGCACGTTAGCGAAAACAGCCTTTGTTTAGAGGCATACCGCTCAGGTGTAACTTCTCCCTCATTCACATAAATGACGCATGTATCTGAAAGAGGGGTTACAGTGGCATGACCACAGCATCCTCTCGCGAGATGCGATTTGCCGAGAGTTAGATTGGTTGTGTAAAGCGGCCCGGGATGATGTATGCAGGTGTAATTCGCTACCGCTGTCTGCCGCGAGGCTGCCCCCAGTGTTACGGACGGGTCTGCAAACGCGTGGACCACGACTCCCACACATAGCTTCTTACTTCTCCCTTCTCGCACACTTCATATTATTTGGATGCTGTTCGGTTCGACTCTAATATCACTTGATACAATTTTGAAATATGTAATTATTATGATTCAATGAGTACTAACACACAATTGATGGATGTGTCGAATTTTCATTTAAAAAAAAAGTGGAAGGTTATTTGCTGTGTTTGGTTCCCACCCAGGGGGGCGTGAATTCAATTCCTCTCTTAGGTAAGTCCTCAATAATTGCACAAGCAACATCATCCGTTTATAATGATGGTAGTAGAAGTTTTTCAAATTTATAGCGTTTCTTTAAAAAAAAATGGAGGAACCAAAGCGAAGTTTAGGAAGGAAAGTTAACCCTAGAATGGAAGTGAGGAGTGAAATTTGTTCTGTCCAACTTCAAACAATTTTTTTACAGAAGTGCCGACCGATCGCACTAGCTTTCTTCAAAGTAATGCTTGCGTTCTTTCCTCAGTAATGAGTTTATCTTCATAGTAGCAGGTTGTGCCATTTCCGTATGTAACTTTAATATTTTTCACTGAGAAAATATTACGTCTCACTGAATGGTGGAAACTATTGAGTGAAATTTACTGATCGCTTCCTCGGACACAATAAACGAGTGAATTATTCAATTTATTTATTAATTTAAGCAATAAATATGTTCCGAGTGAACGTAATTATTACCTTAAACGACACAGATTAACCAAAAATAGGAGAAAACGCCTAATTTAAAATATTTATCGCTTCCATTAACGGGGTAAGGAAAAACGCTTCCATTCTAGTATTAGTTTGGAGTTTCTGAGTAGATATCACAAAAATACGAAGTAAAATCATTCCACGAATGTGGGAAATTCAATAACCATAAGACATAAACATATACGTAACGTGGTAACATATAAAAACCGCAGAAATGACAAGTTATTATTTTATCTCACTTAGTCACTTGGGAAATATGCAGTCATAAAAAACACGATAATATGGCGCAAAGGAAATTTCCGCTACTACACAAGTTTTCTCATTTCTTTTTTAAAATCTATAAATTTAACGCTATATGCTGATTGACTAATTTATAATGGAATATTATTGCATCTATCTTTTCAGGTCTACAACGTTGACTTTTGATGGGAACATTGTGGTGCTTTTATGAATGATATTGCGTAACCTTTATTTCGGGTGAATAAATAATTAGTTTGCCATCAATCTTAGAGGTGGTTACATTCGTGATCGATCGAAGTTTCAACAAATTAAGGTCGATTGTACGTACATCGAACGGGGCGCAACAAAACCAGAGTTAATTATTTCACCCTTGCTAAAGATGGCTGGTGTTTCCTCAAATTTCAAAACAGAAACATGATACTGGAAGGAGGTGGTTGATGGCCAAAAAAAACGCTCGCAGCTGCGGACCAAAAAGTCGTGCGGATCCTGCGGCAGTCGGGCGGCCAATACAAACAAATAATATCCGTGAACTTTCAAAAAATGTGCTTTCATTTGAATATCCGTTATATTTTTACCACTCAGGATGTGACCGCCGGAGGGTTGTTAAAAGCATACTGCTGATAGCTCCGTTGCAACATCTCCCTCTTTCCCGTTAAAGCAGCATGTAAAAAAAAGAGAAGTTGCGACGGAGTTCTCGGTGGCAGGACCGTAGTGGTGTTACTGATTATAACCAAATGCGAAAAATCGACGATCGGCTGCAGTGGCTTCAGTAGCAGATGCACAAAGTTCTAGTGCCAGATTCTAGATTTGTTTGTGTTCGAAAACGCATGGGAACAATCCACATACGTGTTTGAAAATTGCTTATAATGCCACTTTGTTCCATATTGAACTGTTTCTTTGAGACTAAACCAAAAAGAGAGCGTTCATCAGCGATGAATAGAAAATGCACTGGTAAAAAGAAACTAGATTTGACAGTCTGAGAATAACCAGGATCCATTGAAGTCTATTTAAAAGTTAACAGCATCCCATAACCGTTAAACCTAAATAAACAAAACCTGTTCACTTAATCCCTTAGCAGCAATCCATAGATTTATTGATATCTGCTGCAGACAAAGGATACAATGGTTAACATGTACTAAACTGCAGTAGCATTGACCTTGAGACAATCGCGGGGTCATCATCGAGAAAGAGATTATTTGTGCAGCATCAACCGCCAGTTGAGATCTCACCCGATAGAGGAGATATGGACCGAATAAGCTTGTTTACAAGGAGATGTATTGTCCGCAATTTCGGTAGCTGACCCGGGACATGTTCCCATTGTATGTACGATATATACAATACCTGGCGAGTTCAGTTACTTTATTCTGTCAATCGGGAAAAACCTGTCGCGGTCTACTGGCCCACTGCAGATCGCGTTTCGTGAGAGGATGCAAGGACTGCTGTTTCTTTGTGTGTACCATTCCTAGTTTCCTAATCTCTAGGGAGCGGACCCCTCGCTTTGTGAATGCAGTCAGCCCTGTTGTCGACTAAATGCTCCGTCTTGTGAATGGACCGGTATGAATGCATTATTTGTGAACCGCTTTTAAGAAGTTGCATTAATGCAAGAACGCAGTGCATTCCGCAAAGATGCAATAAATCTCAATAGAATCAAGAGTGTTGCATTCAGGAATCCTGATACAATTTCCATCAGATTTAAAATATAATTAAATGCGAAGCTATCCATTCAAGCTGGCAAATCAAAGCAATTAATTAATAATAAATTATATCTTCGTGGCATCATTTTTAATTGAATGATTAAGAAGTATTTTGTATAAGAGGTTTGTTCAAAAGAAAAGGTGAATTTTGAATTTTCGCGGGCTGTGTACATTCGATTATCGATTTTTTTTGTTATGCCAGAACAACACCGTAATCATGCCTCAACCACCGTATTCACCGATTTGGCTCCCTGCGACTTTTTCCTATTCCCGAAACTGAAGAGGCCAATGAAAGGAAAGCGTTTTGCCACAATTGATGAGATAAAGTAAGGATAGAAGAACGAGCTGATGGCCATACCGAAAAGCGCATTCCAGAAGAGCTTCGAGGATTGAAAGAAGCGCTGGCATAAGTGCATTATATCTGTGGGGGATTATTTTGAAGGGGAGAAAATGTATATTGATGAATAAATAAATACTTTTCGAAAAATTCGAAATTCACCTTTTGTTTTGAACAAACCGTATATATTGTAACCTTATCTGTAAATTTTGAATTTGAATAACAAACTACAAAAAGTAGTTTATCGGGACTTTTTGGCTTGTATTTTTTTTGTAATAATTAAAAAAATAAAAACATATTTTTATGCCTCGGTTGTTCCGTGATTTTGTTTCAATTTAAATTTTCTAATATGAATATAATAACTACTTGTCATTATTTTTTTTCCAGTATATTTTGTATCCTGATAAGGGAACCATTGGTTTTGAAACATGTTGATATTTATTTATTAAAACAGTGGAATATGAAAAATAAATTTTGATAAATTATAAACTTGAAAACCTCATCACAGAGCTAGTCCTTAATGTACTTTAACTCTATTTGTGACAGTGAACCATAAACCCCAAATATGAACGTTTTCAAGGCATGGGGGGCATCTGTAAATTTCAATTTTTATTTCTAAAAACCTTGCTAAAATCTAAATAAAGTAGCAGAAGAATTTTTAAGATAATTTATCTATAGTTTAAAGTGATTTCGTAACTGTCGAGAGCACTTTTAGGTGATATTACTCAGTAACGGTGGGATAAAATGTTTCCCACCGTACGAATATCATTGCATCGTGACATTCGTCTGCATTTCCGTTAGAAATTATTAAAATAACTACATTCAACTGGAAATCAAAATGCAACATTTGCCTCGGTAAAAACAAACCCTATTAAAAAATGCAACAAAAAGTGCAATCGTAATAATACGTAATACGATCCCACTGACCAACTTGGACGAGATATCAGATACGGGGAGATACGGCCCTGCTGCTTAGAACTCCGTTGTAACCTCTCTTTCTGTTCATACGTGGTTCATGAGAAAGAGTAAGACGTTACATACAACGGTATCAGCGTTATGTCCATAGGGATTAAGGGAAACAACTTTTCACACATCATTACAGCGAGGGGAGTCTGTCATCTAGTCCTGGACCAGTTTCCGAGATAATATGTGTGAGCAGCATCCGACAATGGGAACAAAGCCGAAATATAGAAGTTATGAAATGGTGCCAAAGCATTATTCCCATTCATTATCGTCGTATTAATACTATCTTGGACACAACAGGCATTCGCCACGGCTCACAGTGCATTATGCCGTGAAATGTGAGACGACTGAATACACAATGTGGCCGAGCAACCTGCCTGCCCGATGCAGTCTCGAATAGACAGATCCTAGAATGTATATTATTAGGAGAACTAAAATAATGTATTCACCGACGGAGCTAATTTGAATATGTTTTGAATTGGAGATCGAATCAAATATTTAAATAAAAGTTTATTTAATAGTACAACTGTCAACTTGATAATCGTAGAAACCGAATACACATTTTTTTTTTAAACTAGCTGTTACTATCCGAATTTCGACACTCTTTTTTAATGGAAAATTATGGAGAAAAGCAAACAATATGACGTCTTTTTCTATTTATCAACAGTTAAATGAAACAATAAAACTTTGTTTTAACCTTTTTTAAGCCGACCGGTTTCGGAACAACCGTTCCATCATCATGGCAAATACATAAAATAACCATAAATTTATTTGCCCGGATGATGGAACGGTTGTTCCAAAATCGGTCGGCATAACACAAGTGGTTAAAACTCAGTTTTTTTGTTTCATTTAATTATAATGCATAACCACAAAGTGATAGCTTCATACATAGTATAGATAAATTGAACATTAAAAGCTCTAAGAAGATGGAAAATTGCTTTGCAAGTTGAAAAACATTGCATTGATTTAGAAACTGGGACAGAAAAAGGTGTGGATATTTTTTCACGAAGGTTCTAGCTCACCGTTTGAGAACTTTTGACTTTTGGTGAATCACAAGCAGTTTATCCGTTTTATAGTCAGGATGCACACAAGTAGGTACCTATCTGTTATTATTTAATGATGGTACGAAGGCAATAACACGCGGTTTAGATGTTGGATAAATGCAAAAAAGGTATAATGTAACGAGAACCATAAATTCCTTGCAAAATTATTGTTGAGCAAAAAACAAACTGTTCTTATCACGCTAACCGTGACTAATTTCGACCAAAGTATACACATGCTTATTCCGGTACACGAGAGATTTCCACTTAAATACCGCTTAAAGTGCAATCCAAAATTGAGGTACGCCGTTTATTTTAAAACAAGAAATAGCAGTAAGATGTCCAATCGCATCGAACAAACGAGAATTAGAAGGAGAAGGAGAAGGAGAAGAAGAAGAGAAAAGAGAAAAGAGAGAAGAGAGAAGAGAGAAGAGAGAAGAGAGAAGAGAGAAGAGAGAAGAGAGAAGAGAGAAGAGAGAAGAGAGAAGAGAGTGAAGAGAGAGAAACAAAAAACAAAATAAATAGTGAGGAAGAGAGATACCAATTTAATAACGCATAGAATACCTTGTTATAATATCATAATCTAATGGGTGGGTTCTGAAACTCACTAATTATTTAGTTCATCAGGTGTTTATTATGGAAGCTTGCAAAAGTGTCAGGGTGATTTTTGAGTAGGTGAGCTGTTAAGTGGAAAAAATGTTAATCCAATAATAATATTAGTCAATGTCTACAGCGCAGCCTTGTGAAGGTTCACCTCAAGTGCGATTTACACTAAATAACCTAAGCTAATATAATTAGAAAATAAATGCAATATATGCATGTAAATTAAAAATAAGATTTCTTGTATTTTTTCGGCATTCACTATACAGCAATTTCTAGACATTTTGTTTGTTAACTAACTTTTAAGAACGCTAGTGAATGGCACGGTTGTGTCGAAACCGGTAGCGAATTTAATAATTCAAAAATAGCAAAAGTACATAGTAAATAAAACTTCCAAACAAAATAAAACTAAGATTTTTAAATATTCATAAGCTGCCATACTGGTATCCTAATGCAGCAGAAACACTTACATGATGTAACCACCACGTTAGTCCCCCGCAGACATAGACAGAGGATGGAGCGCCGAATAAATTTGTTTTGGCATCCTCCATTCATATTCATACATCATCTGATACACTTCTTATTACTTATTCCTCTCCGACTTGATTGTGCAGTGTTTTCCTAGAGCGTCCCCGCCCTCTTCTTCCATGAACTAGCAAGCCATACACTCTCCTGGCACTCCTTTCACTGTCTATCAGCTCTACATGTCATAGATGCTTTCCATAGGACATAAGATCAAACACAAGAGTTGGAAACAACACTTGCCAACTCTAGCAGGTGGCGAGCGATGCGAGTCGATAAAGCCGCTGAGATCTCCATTGATTATAAATACTTGTTCTAATGCACATGGTGCGTGTGAGAAAAGGGGAGAGGTCGCAACGGAGTACGGTAGCGGTCCGCCTAGTAACACTTCAGTCGCCCACTCGTGGGAAGGGACTAGGTTGTTGGCAGTGCACCAATAACTGCAGTTTAGACTGCGAGGGGTCACTTGTTATTACGACTTTTTAATTTAAACAAATGACCCGGAGAACGATCAAGTCGTGACGTTTGCTCTAACGCAGAGTTCGGATTAAAAGTGTCACCGACCTGAACAAAAAACTCTATAGAAGCGTATTTCAATTTAAAATAGAATTTTTAAAATCCACTTATTCGTTTTTTTCTTCATTTTGGCTTTAATGCCTGTCACACACAGCCAATAATAGTAAGGACAGTGATAATATGTACGTACGTACGTACGTACGTACATACATATATATATATATATACTAAATCGTTTAGTTAATTTTAATTCACTGTCCGCGTGTGGACAGTGACTTAAGAGCTAAGTAATAAGTACCAATTAAGTTGCCTCGATTAGAATCATTTCTATTTATCGGTTAAGTAACTCCCCGTAACTCCACAAACACTTTTTCCTACAAATACAAGAGTTTATTAAATCGCTTATTTAATAACACGAGTGAACGGCGCTCATAATGAAAGGACAATGATTTAATTACACTGTTATCACTGTCCTTGCTACTGACTACGTGTAACCTACGCATACGCGTCCCGTGACAGACTAACTAACCATCACGCCGTTTCTCCGCAGGGGTAGGCAGAAAGAACGGACCGCCAAACTCGATCTTGGCATACACTTCTTGCTTCATTCACATTCATACATCGTCTCATACATTCTCTTCTATTATTCCGACTTCTAACATGGCTCGACTCAAGTATTTGATTCACTCGATCGTGTCGTGTCTTCCTCGGCCATCCTCGGCTTCTTCTGCCATTCACATTCGCGTCATATATATTCTTCTTACACTCCTTTCTTCGTTCATTCGCTCTACATGCCCAAACCATTTTGGCGGCCGTGACAGACAATATAAATTGTCGATTTTACCGTTATTATTATTATTATTTGATTAATTAAGACATTTTGCTAAAAAAATATCATTATGCATTAGCATGGAATTCGTTGTATCACTTCCTAAATACTGCTTACCATATAATATCCAGCTCGGAGAAATAATTTCCTAGCACTATGTACATCGTGGTCTTTCCTACGCTATCCCTCAAAGTTCAGGGTAACTAATTGAAAGTAATTTGGTTTCTAAACCATGGCTCGGTCAGAATTAGACATTGTTCATGTTGGGTGTCATAATTTAGCCACGTAGACAGTAGGGAGAGTTTTATTACCGAATCGTCCCAATCTATCAATCTTCATTTGCAGCCAACTATTGCCTTTCCTAGAGTCGGTCGGTAGTCGAACCCTAGCACATGTGTTGGGGAGCGTTGATCGCTGCTGATGCCAGATTGCTGACCCAAATCTCTTACGAAATACCTACTACGTAATTTGTATTAGCTCATAAAAAATGTTACATCATTGAAACTTCTTAGAAAAAAAAACTAGTTTCTTTGTTGTTGCATACCTACATTATATCACTAGTAGTTACTACCCAAGAAAAAATTACGTTTTTTTGTTTTTTTTTTTTTTTTTAATATGAATACCTGACAAGAGTCCCAACTGCTCCCAACCGTCTAGAGCCAGTGAGACTATGGCATTCCCAATTAGGGAATGTTGTGAGGCTGAAGGTATTGGGGAGGGGAAGGAGAAGGGGGAGAGGAAGGTTGGGAATACCTGGCTATTCAGATCTGGTCACCAAACACAGCTAAAAGCCATTTCAAGCAACGTTTCAATTCTGAATGGTGGTCTTTCACCAGGGCGATACTGAGAGTATCTTCCACTCACTGTTGTGCATTTTGAAAGAATATGATGGCAATTCACAATATTCACATAATACCTTTTGACTCCTACAACCCCAGACAACGAACGAAATTTTTCACACGTACAAACATTTCAATATGTATGTGAAAAATTTAGATTAATTTTCACCCGAAATAAGGTAAATTGATCTTATGTCGGGCGAACACGCCAAAAACACACTTAAATCGTGTTATTTCTTCAATGGGAATAAACGATATGGTTGTTGGCATCTTTTTTATTGCGTATAACAGACTGAGTTCATTTACTGTACACATGAACAGTAACAAAAATACAACCACCAGAATGACATGTCATGCTGTGCCGCCCCTGGCAGTAGTTGTTTAGTAAAAACAGCTTATATCATTCCAGGAGGTATGGACTATCTATTCATGTACGCGTAATTTTATACGCTTTTACTGCAAGCCCCCCACTCCTTCGCGACTGGAGACTTTGGTGGCACGTCTTAGAGAGCAAATCTTCATGATGCATAAATTGAGGGTACTCGCCGTGCATTCTCATATATAGATAGATAGAAACCTGATATTTAAAAAAAATATATTTCTTCCAACATTTTTATGTATATTTTTCTGCTATACAGCAGAAGCAGGACCTTATAATGCAGTTGAATATAGAAATCATGGCTTGGGGTTTGGTCAACTGTTTGCTAGATCTTATAATAAATTCGTATAGTTTGTTTGTAAAAGAACGACGTAGACAACTGCAATATATGCCGACACAGGAATTTCCAAGTGAGACAGACATCGAAAAATTCATTATAATTATGTTCTATATATAAATATAACAATAAATTTAAATAATTATGGTTTGAGAAAGAAAGTTTGGAAACCATCGTGTCTACTTTTTGGATAATTGAATGGATATTTAAAATCTACGTAGCGCACGGCGAAGTGACGTTATGAGCTGAAAACGGTTGCTTTGACCAAGAAGTTCCAGAGAGAAAAAGCTGCGCAATTTCATGACGCCGGAGCTCACCTTTAAGAGTTTTTTTAAAATTTACAGTTAAGTAGGCTCCAAAAAATAATGTTGGGGGCTGAAAATAGTTACGCCAATCTTTACAAATATCAGACAGAAACGGCTGTGCAAAATTTCAAGAGGTCAGAGCTCGCCGTTGGAGAGATTTGGCGAGACAAACAAAACATTGAAACATGTTGAGAATGATTCATGTCACGTCTATGCGAAATGTTTAAAGTCTAAACCGCAAGTCAAACCTTGATAGTCCGACGGGCTTTTGAATGGCCAATATTATTATCAGGACTATTGCGTCACATACATAATAATACGAGTGGCATTTCCATGCACATAAAACAGCACACAGTATACAGCAAGTACAGTAATGACTGCTTCATATTGTTGAACTTGAAAAGGTCGGAATAACGACTTGCGACCGGCCCGACTCGACATCGGGCTAGTAAGGTTATCTCGAAGAGAATAATCAGGAATCGATAGTGAACTTTCATCCAGTTAAATGTATAGAGTTTTTAATCAGACAGTGGGAAAAACAGTGAACTAATTGATATTTAAAACCAGAGGTAATAAAGCTTACTGGGAATAACCAACATAATTAGAAAGTCGGCAGTCAAAGACGACTTAGTAACAAATATAAAGAAAACCCATGTAATAGAATAAATCCCTTGTATTATCTCCCCACCCGTCCTCCCCCACATGTTGTGTATATAAACCGTAGATTAAGATTAATTTTTACCAGTCTGAAGATGGCTTTAACAAGCTGAAACCGGTCACGGTGAAATAAAATAAAAGTGAAAATAAGTTTTATATGTGTTTTATTATATCATTTAAAAAAAAGTATTTGCTAAGAATGGCTAAGCTAAGATGTCTGTTTGAATTACCTGCCGCATAAAATATCCAAATCGCTTCATTTATGCGTATTACAAGTCAATTACCGGATATATATAATTTCAATATTTTTTCGACCGCACAATTGCACGAAATAAAGCCAACATAATATGATAAGTATTTCGTTAGTAAAGTTATACTAATCAATTGAGGTACCGACAGATGGCACTGGTTGCTGCATTTGTAATTTGTACCGATAGGCACAGCCTTTTGCGACACTAATACAAACGAGTCTTCTCTTGAATTTGCATTGCGCACATACGAGTATGTACATTTATTGTGCAGAATACGGTTAACACTTGAATATGACATTTTGCATACTTAGTGCCTGCTTTTGACACGTTTATAGTAGGGCGATCAGTGGAGCGCGCGCGGCACTGCGATGCGTAGCTGGAACTGCGCGCTTATTTTGGAAAGTGTAGATTGATTTCTTGCAATATTTTTATAAATTTGAATACTGTTTATTTTGCATGTGAGTAAGGTGGGGTAGGCTGTGCTTGTGTGCCTATATGGAATGCACGCCTCTGAATTTAGCCTGGATGTGAAATTTATGTTCGTATTCAAATATGTATTTACAATATTCATCTTTAGACTGGTATAACGATTCTTAAATTATTAATGAATCAATTGATGCATTTTTTGATGTAATTGTATGACTTTCACCCATTAAGGGCGATCTTGGCCATGTTTAATCAGTTAGATTTTAATAGTACAGATTGTTCTTAAAATTAGTTACTTTTAAACAGGACATAATATTTAGGCAAATAAAATTGAAGCAGATAAGTTATGTGTTTTTAATCCCCAATGACATTTTTATAATTGTTAATTTGGAGAGAGTTGAAACTTAGAAGGCAGAGAATACTGGTAGGGAGTTCAATTTTAAGTTTTACCAAATTGATGCATTTAACTGTATTTAGTATGTGTCATTTGTTTTATGTTAACAAAATTATAAAATTTTCAGTATTTAATTAGATATACCCACAATATAATATACTCTGACGTATTGATAAAGTTAAATGCTAACTCTGTAGATAATCTATCTGTATAGGTATAGGTATGATGTGACTGCTATAAAATGTGTCATACTTGATACTGCATAAGCAATATTTCAACTATATCGCACATCATATTGGTAATTGATAGGTTAGTTGTTGCAATTGGTTATTGGTTTACAGATATTAAAAATGAAAAGTTTTTTTTTAAATTAGTGTGATATTAGTTTAAGGTTTCTATTATATTCTTATTAATTTAAAAGCGTGTTAGAGGTGATTTTTACACGAAAACGTCGCAAATAAAACTAATTCAAACGTGTATCATTTGGAAGAATATTTTTTATAAAATTACTGGTTAAAATAAATAGATTCTAGGAGACTTCAAAAAAATTGGTGAAATAGCATTATGATTAAAGTGTTAGCCGATTGGGATTTTTACAACGAAATAATTCATTATAAAACGTTACAATCCCTTTTTTCATGGCCAGGTCGTATATCAAATCTAACTTGGGAGCAATGATAAAGTAATCGTACTCGTTGATAAAACAAGAGAAATAATACATGAATCCCCGCTATCGCCAATTCTACCACACACGCGCGCAAGCACAGGGGAGGGTGCACAACCGCACAATACACGAACACAAGTATAGAATATTGGTGAAGGCGGTCGTTGGCGCGCAAGGTTGCGTTGCGACGTATCGTAATGTGTTTACTAGGGCAACGACTTGTAAGCACAAACTAAACTACTCATTTGTGGGTACATTATTAAATTAACACGCATCATCTGCGTATGCGCGTCATAAGCACAGATGCTGGGGGTGGTGGAGATGAAGAATTGCACCGCTTTGTAAAAAAGGAATTGTTAGATACTACATCTACTGAGCGGTAGATGATCTGCGTGCTAAATATAATTATTAGAATAGGTGTACCGGGATCTCTCCAACTATACACATATAAACTACACTATCAGAGGTTAAAGGATCCAAAGCGTGGTCCAGATGCTTTGTTCGAAGATTTGGAGCATTAGACTCTAAAGCTTGGAATAAAACTCGATTTCAGAGCTTTATACAAACTATACAAATAACCAATATAAAACTCTAATTTCAGAGATTTTTTTATTAAAAAAAAAAAAGAAAATTGATAATTTAGAAACTCATTACTTAATATTGATAATATAAATCTTCTGTTTGTACTCTAGTCCAAGTTCAAATGCTCTGTCTTTATAATTGTTTCATTCTTATTAGATTCTCATAGTTTTTACTTAATAGTTTTGTAAAGCGCCCTAGGAATCATATTCCACCAAAAAATGATAGTATAAAATTATCCCAGTATGTATTATAAAAATTGTTATTTAATGAGAATGACTTGTGTAGAATGATTTTGAGTAGGACCTACTTGGGCCATAATTTCTATCCGCCAGTCCTCGTTTGCTGGTATGAGTATTGCGGTATCACTGAACTCTAAATCGGTCTTTGCGCTAAATGCAACCAAGCGATTTCAATAAACGCATATCGTATGACAATTATTCAAACAAAGCGAACAATATAAATTATCCATTCGTGTTCAAATACACGTATATTCAGAAAGGTTTTCAAATAATAGAGAAGATTAGACTGATTACGTTTCTATTCATTATCTAATGCAGTAATGAATTCATTCAGCCAGGTTGGCGGCATCACAATTACTAGAGTTCGTAGCATTCTTATAATGAACCACGGTTATCGTTCAATCAACAATCTAATCAAAGCAGACTTTTTTTAAGGTAAATCCAATACCGCCTGTATAAAAGGCCGGCCTGGGTATATGCTTAGGCATCTTGTTTGAATTTTGTAAACAGCCATCAAAATCTGTATACAATTACATACAGTTTCGCGTCTTGTTTCGCTCGAGCTCCCCTGTATCCGATTTAAAGTCTTAAAAACAGTTTCTTTTCATAATGCAATAGCATTTGAATAATTGTAATAGCTTTTCGAGTACTTTAATAATGGTTGTACGCATTGTGACAGAAATTTATCAAACGTTCACGTTTTTGGAAGACCCTAAAATAACGTATTGCGGACTGGGATTTTCCGATATTTCCATGCTTGGCTGCCATCGTCTCGTTATTAAGAACTTTAATAGATAAATCAACAATTCACCGTGTAAGAAATTACGTTGAAACAAGAGAAACGGCCATCTTGGTTATCAATGTCTGGGCCTTTTATATAGGGGGCATTGCTAAATATTATAAAGATTTGGGTCACAGTGTAAAAGCAAAAAAAAATGAGGAGGGTCGTAATCGCTTGGAGAAAAAAAAACACTTCACGAGGGTTGTTGTGTGAATTCACTGCAGTTATTAAAGTCATTATTTTCATGCTCCAAGTGTTAAGATCGCGCGACAAAGGAAAACATTAAAAATATACAAAGACAAGAAACGGAGGGTCGGTGTGCTTCTACCCTTTTTTTATATCTTCGGTTTGTCAAACCAATTTTAATTCGGTTGTAAAAAAATACGAGCTTTTTTTATTAAACGACACATTTAATGTCCCGAAAACAATAAAACTGCTCCGACTGATCGGGTTATTTGGGAAATATTGGGCATTATTCGAGAATTTTTATGGTTTATTCGAGGCGTTTTGATTTCTGAAATAACAGGACTGTGCTCGCTAGCGTGAGAATAATGAAGGCCAATGCTTGAACACACATGAAGTCGTAAAAACACAACAATGAAAAAATAACGGGAATTTGCTTTAATATAAAATTACGACGAACGAAGAAAAACTCGCATATTTGCTTCATTTAAATGTTAAAGAACCTGAATACACGTGTAATTATTATATACGGATATTACATCACAAAGACCAGTGAACTGGTAATTGAAATGGTATTAAATTTGCTGCCATTTTCTAACAAATACAACGAACAAAGAAAAACGCATCTTTTCTACATGCAGACGTTTAAAAAATTACCCGTGTAATTAATTATACATGGATCACTTCATAAACGTTAAAGAATTCGCAATGCAAAGGGTATTTGCTGTCATACCTACTCTATAAGCTAACCAAAAACATATTTTCTTGACAACTTAAAAAAAATTGAATACGTGTAATTAATTATACACGGATCATTTCATAAATACTAATGAATTCATAATTCAAATGCGATCAATCAAACTCATACCGTAATACTGTCAGCTGGGAAGAGTGTGTGTTATGTGAAATCAGATTGGGTCCACGAAAAAAGCATCTATCATACTTCCCCATTGTCTTTCTTGACTCGGATGGAGACAATGGTGCCTGGTGCCAGAAGAGCAGAGTAGTTTGAGTGATGAACTGTGACAATGGGAGTCAGGGTTCAACGTTCACAGCTCCCTGTCACAATGGGGGAAATGGGGGGTCGCTGACCCTTCGCCGGGGATATTGGTGCAATGTCTGATGACAGGGTGAGCTAGAGAAGAATGGGCGCAAGCCCATGAATATGAATGTGGCACAATATATCGGAGGGCGCGATCCTGTGAGACCTATGCTCATGTCGTTGAGCTGCGTCGTAACTTCTCTTTTCGTTACATGCGTGGTTTAGGCAACAGAGGGAGAGATTGCAACGGAGCTATCAGCGGTATACCTAACAAATAGACGGCGTCGATATCAGAGAGGAAACAAAGAAAAATGTAAACGTTGATTTTCTTATTTAAGTAGAGACTCATAAGACATCGTATAAGATCGTATAAAAATTAAATCGAATAATAGCAACATGGGCGGGTACTACATACGCTTCTAACGTGTTTTTATGTTAATTATTAACAGTTCTATTGTCTCGATGTACAGATTAAGCAATTATCTTATAATAGTCAGCCATACATGAGTTGTGCTGTGAGCAATATATCAGGTATACCATAAAGCCTGATCAATGAAACTAAGATACTGAATGGGCTAGTAGTAGTCACAATTAGTTTTATGGATTATAGTGATTAGTTTGCTGTAAGTTCGTACTGATAAGGAGGCAGGTTTTATGAAATACTGTTCTGACATTTTTGGACTTTTCTTCTCAATTTGAATAAAGTTAAATAGTTTACTACAGCGTCAAAAGGCATTTTAAAGTTCTACTTTAATTCATTTATTTGTGTTAGAACTAATTCATACCTAAAACACCCCACATCTCAAAGAGTTTTTTAACTGTCGCTTTGGGGCGACGATATTTAGTTTGAATTCAAAGTCATTGATGTGGGTTTCTGTGGGTCATTTTCATTTGACTATATCGCAAAGATAGAAAGAGCTATGTAAATATCATGACACCAATTAAGCGTTTTTGCCTACCCTGAAAACACTAACATATAAATATTTAGTTTGAATTCAACTTCACGTGGGTCATTTGACTAATTGAATTGTTCCCACGTAGAAGTGTATGTAATTTTAAAAAAATTAAACCTCTTAGGCAAAGTTCTATTAAGTAAAAGTGTGCAATTTATATCGAGTTATATCAATAAAAGAATAAGGATCACAAGTAAATATTATTGTACCAAAAAATAATTATTGTGTCATAGTTTAAAAAAATCACGTATAACCTTCTACGTGGGCATCATTCAATTACCGAAGACAGAAAAAGCTATGTAAATTTCATGACACCAATTAAGCGTTTTTGCAGACCCTTCAAACAGAATTCTGCTTTAAGTAGTAGTTAATAATAAAGATTATAACAAGCTGTTTTTTTAGAGTGCCGAGTAAAGGGAGGAAAAATCAATTCGCTATATTATCAAAAGTCGACGTACGTATCCGAGTGACCAAACTGCGCGAATAAATAATTCATTTGCATACAATTACAAATAAAACGTACCCGAGAAAGTTCTCATGGAGCGACCCTTTGGTGGAAAATCCGGTTGTGTATGTGTAATTACAATTCTGCACACAAATGTCCCATAGCGAGGTCAGCCGGGCTTGTCCATCACCAATGTGTCAACCAGTTCCATATGCCCCCGAGCAATGGGACCCTAAGACCTAAGACCTCTGGGCAGCTAGTATTATAATGCAGCCCCATGAATAAGTCAAATATGAACATTACAACACCCCAGTAAACTTAATCTTAAAGCAATCCGTCGTGGCCGGGTTTGTTATGTTTTAAAAACAGCTTTGTATTATTTTTAGTGGATGTGATGATACACATAATCCTATTAAATTTAAAGCATTCTTACCAAACAAATGTTACTGCGGCGTTAAAGTAATACTCATCAAGCATACATTCAGCAAAAGTTATCAAGACAGGTGACGCCGCTGAGAAAATATTAGAGCTCAATGACATAATTATAAAAAATACAAAATATTTGTACTATCTTAATTTGATCAAAAGTTAAACAAAAGAAAATATCGACTGTAAATAGGTAAAAAAAAAAAAAACTTTAAGCCATAAAATTGATACTTAGGGAGACGATAAAAAAAGGATATTTTACAATCATAAAACTATTTTTTAATCTTGATTTTTTTTCCTCAAGTGATGTTGTTTGACTCATTTCACCGATAGTTTAAAAAAAAAACAACAAATGGTTTACTATGATGATATAGTATTTGGTATGAAAAATACCCTGTGAAACGAAAATTATTTTACCATATTTTTCAATGGAAAATTATTATCTGACACCACTTAAAATTTACAATCTCAAAAATCGTAGCTTGAAGGGTTTTACCTATTCACAGTGGATATAATATCATTGAATTTAGGTACATCGGGGAGGCTCTGAAAATAAGGTTATAATTTTAAATTCTATGAAGATAGTAAACATCGAACAGTCGGGAGATTAAAGAGATTATATATAAGCCGACTCTAAACAAATATAAGCTCCCATATATGCAAAAACGTTACAAGTTTCTTAGATTTAACTAGTCTTAACTTATTGCTACTACAAGACATTGGGAGTCGTAATGGCCCAATCCCATAATTAGAAAACGCCTATCGCTCCGTTCACACGTTAACCGGTCCGTGGCTGATCTTGCACGAGATGTGATGAGATGAGATGAGAGGCAGGGATCATGCGATCTGCAGACAACAATGCAGATCTGCTCACTCGAGTAAACGCTGCACCGGCGACCTGAATTACTATGCATTTATTGTGATGCAACTACACCGAGGGGTTGTAGAACTTCTAGATTTGGGAAGCGTTTAAACTGTGAATTGTCCCGAGTTTAGTCGGAGTTGGGGTCAGGGGTTGCGGGCTACGTTCGTAACAATTGGTGTGCACTGTACCTACACTGTACAATATGCGATACAATGCATGGGTCATGGCGCAACAGGTAGCATGATGCTAGTGATTTATTGCGTAATGTTTTATGCAAGACCGTTATTTTGATACGTCATAAAAAATAATAACATTTGGCTAGTTTAATAGCACTATTTTTGTGAAATATTAACTTAAGGACGACGCTGTTTAATTTTAGAAAACAATTAAAAATAATTTTAAGAATATTTAATTTTTCACGATTATTCAAATAAAAACAAATATTTATAGCTGACGTAGGCTGTGAAATTACTACCCAGCTCCGCCTAGTTTCAGGGCTATTTTTAAGCAAAAAAAAAAATAGTACAGCATTCAAAAATAAGATAGCATCTCATCTTTTTTTTAAAGTTAAATATGAAGATATTTGAAAGTCACATATCTTACGTTGTGAGCTGTCAATAGTTGCGTCTACTTTCAAGACAAAAAAGGTGCGGGAATTTATAGGATTATATTTCATACTGGCATAATGCATATCATAAATCATAACAGCATAACCTACGCGTAAATACTTCAAATACAGAATAAAGAATCGCGGTACATAAAAGCCGTTAAGAATTCGTCACTAATAATGTCTTAGCAGGTGTCCTCCACTCCACTGAACGGCAACGCTACGTGCGATGCCCGTCGACCATAGTCATGACAATAGCTGTAATTACCGCCTTAGAACAATATAAATATGGTAATGTTATTATTTTTGTCTAGCGATGGGCAATTTCTTAAAGAACACTGCTGTGTGAACAGTGTTGAATTAATATGTATTCTATTATGCCCGAGACCGGGTTATCTTTTAATAATTGCAGATATGAACGAATCGGGAAGCATTATTGTGATTTCTTTGTTACATTAACTAAACTACACGAATTATAATATCAACGTGTTTTCTTCAGATTCTGTGCGATGCCATTTTACCCCATGAATGTATTTAATTAACAAAAGATTCTGACATTTTTTTCTAGTTGAACAATGGCTTCACGAATAATAGAGTATTGCCATTGTGACATCAGAAATACACGGGTCAGCTGCGTCCGATTGGAATCGAATTCGTGACCCTTTGATCGGAAAGCAAGTCCATAAAATGATCTAATTTTAGAAATCTAATTTATTTGACCCTTGGAAGTTTTGCCGTTTAAATGACAACACTTTGAATTAAATTAATCAAGTTTAAATATAAATAGAAAATGATACGATACGATTAGGAATTAGCAAAATATCTTGAATTGGAATATCCAATAATCTGTTTATTGTGCAATAGCAGTCAGGAGTCCATATTACCAAAATAAGAAGATAACGTCATTAATAGATACAGGCTGCACCACTGGCAAAGACAATCCAACAGAATTTCGGTCCAAACCAAAAACTTATCTTCTCAGACTTTTTAAACTAAATATACTTACGAGCACACCCCTAGTATTGACTATATAACGTAATTACACTTATCTCATGTTATTAACATATTGTTATTTGACGGCCTCCATGGTCGAGGTAAGGCTCTCGACTACGAATCCGAAGGTCGCGGGTTCAAATCCCGACGTGCGCAAGTAAATTTTAAGTAATTTATTTGTGTTGTTTCACAATTAATTCATTTAATAATAATATATAGTATATTTGCGCACGTTCCAGAGTGGAAGATACTCTCAGTATCGCACTGGTGAAAGACCACCATTCAGAATTGAAACGTTGCTTGAAATGCCATAGTCTCACTGGCCCTAGACGGTTGGGAGCAGTTGGGACTCTTCTGCGGAATTCATATAAAAAAATTCAAAGCCTCACACTTCGTATTGAGGGACAAATCACACTTAGAAAGATAAATTCTACTCAAATCCCCGTATTGTATATAACCCATCATAAAATATCTTTCCTAAAAACGAGCAAGAAAATAAATAATTACTTAAATAAATAATATTTCTAATAACATGTGTTTTCCACTATTATAAGTCCTCTGCGTGCGAAACCGTATATAGATTTCGCTAATAAACAGTGTTTATCTCAAGTGACCTGCCAGGTAAGTAAGGTCTTGTATAATATTAATGACGTGTATATTTTAATGCGGCATCACGTTCATTGGTCAAATGCATTCTACAAATAGTTTGATATTACAGATCGATGAGATGGTAAATGCAATTCGTTAGCCATAAGTCGTAATAATAGATTGTCTATAGTTAGTGATAAGATAGAGCATTGGAAAAAAATGTACAGCGCCCTTGAGGTGGTTTTTCACAAAAAACGGCGCTATACAAACATCAAAATATTATATTATTATTATGTAATAAATCAACTTAACGCATTCGGTTGGCCTTATTATAGATAATTATATTCACACATCCACTCTAGGCTATACAGAACGTTGAATAAGAAATAATTTTTAATTACAAAAGGCTTTTTTTCTATAAAGTAGATGAAAAAAACAACAAACAATCCGCTTTAATAAAATCAGTACATAAATTAGTGACCCTCCTGCGGCCCGTCTCATGCGCATTGCTTTGTGATTCAAATTCCCCGGCGATTGTTGAGCGGTCCTTTCTCTAGTATTAAATTGCGGCGTTTATTAGTGAAAATAGACAAGAAAATATGAATCTATTGTAGCGAGGAGGGAGACTGCTTTGGGTAATTGCGCTATTAAGATGCCGGGGGATTGAGATGTCACTCGACTGTGTAATGTGGTCCATTGTTAGGGAAGCTGCGGGGAAAGATCTATTGTGCGATCTCCCGAATAGCGAACTGACTCGGCCAGCAGAACGGACGAAGGGAAACTCTTTACTATTATACCTTTAAACTCGTATTATTACAATATCTGCACGAAATGTGGCATAGTAACACAAACACCACTTGCATTTCACAGTGAATTCTTAATATGTTGTCATCGGGGTGGCTTATATTCTAATTCTAATCGTAAGTGATACCGTAGTTCTATAACAGTCTGTTGATTATCGCCGTGTGAAGTTAACTCTAATTGTATTTTAATTTAAACGGTTTACCTGTCACCGGGAAGGGCTGAAGGGTGAACATACCTGAAACAAATAAAATATAATATTAAAAAGCTGTTAGAATGTGGAATAACGAATTAGCTCATAGGATTTTAATGTTTCGTACAGCTTACCTAGAAAATTATGAATGTACTCGTACATGTAATAGAAAACATTACAAAAAAGAAAGAATACATAAAATAACAGTGCACCTGTTAAGGGCAGGCGAAAATGGCCCTAAACATCACTTTGTATGTTGCTAACCCAAGCAATACCACAAATGATTTATCTATTTTCATATGAAGCGATGATGATTTATCTGTTAATTCTATACGGGTAGAGAGGAAAATGTCTAAGTTTTCAAAATACAAAAATCCTCAAAATGTAATCGTGTAAATACGAGTACATCAAAATGTCGGAAAATATGTGTAGTTTGAAAACCAGTGATGGCATTTTTGAATGTTTTACCTAAAATTTGAGGATGTTTGTCTATTGAAGCCTTGTACATTTTTTTAACCATCAGTATAGAATTTATAGATAAATCATTCATAGTATTTCTTGCGTTAGTAGACTACAAAGTGTGTATTTTTGGATGCTGACCGTTAAAGTTGAGTTTATGATAAGAGCGATACGTGTTCATTTGAAGTTTTAGTGAATGTATTTAACGATGTTGTAACTTGGTAAGTTAATTTATGTCTTTAATATTTGTGGTAGGTTATTGTATAATTTTATTGCGATGCAATGGAGGTCCATTCACTTTCTGACTCACGCCTTGTGCAAGGTTTCTGATATTACGAACTCTACTCATAGACATACTTTCACAGGTAGGTTCGTTAGATTTATGTGTCGCCTACACCCAGTGGCGTGCACAGAGTTTGTTATCAGGGTAGGCAGTAGGAGAATTGATATAAAAAAATCCTGTCGTGCAAGTTTTCGCTAAGAATGTCTAAGGTGCTGGCTGTAGCCGATGTTGGTCGAGATTATCTAAGCCACATCAAATATACAAATAACCGCTTTATTTATGCACATTCCAAGTCAATTACTGGATATAAAAGGTTTCCATCTTTTTCCGCTAAATTTATTTGCACGGACAATATTTTGAAAGAAAGCCATTATAATTATTTTTTAAGTTAAGTTGTTCGAATTCATAGATGTACCGACAGATGACATTGTTTCCTATATTTGCTGACGTTGCCGAAAAGCACCGCTTGTCAGACACTAACACAAACGAGTTGTCCCTTGATGCGCATCGTGTACTTTACGTTGTGTATATATTACAGTCAACATTTGAATATTACATGTACGTCATTTTGCATACTTCATTGCTGCATTTAACACGTTATAGAGGTGGGGGCGGCGTTGCGTTTCGTGGTTGGTATTGAAGATGGATTTCTTGTAATAATTTTATACATTTTAACATTATTTATATTTTCATGTAAGTAAGGTAGGGTAGGCAGTGCTTATGTGTCTATATGGACCGCACGCTTCCCCGCCAACACCCCTTCAACAATATATACATTTCTTCACACAAATGGACTTATAAAGTGGTGTCAATCAATTTTATGAAACAGAAAATTCTTTCAATACATACTGAAGTAACAAAGCTGTAGGAAATGTGAATAGGATATAGAATCACCGATTCATCTATGATTGTAATGTTCCGCCCAGGTTATGGAACAAGGAGATATAGCCAAACACCCGATGACAACCCTGGTGATCTTAAGAAGGAATTGGACTACTATGTGAAACATTTAAGTACAACACATAATGCACAGTAGTGTAATACTTTACTCAAAAGCATTAATTTTCCAATAAATCAACATTGATATAGGCCTTGAGGGAAATTATTTCCTCCTTGGTCTCCTGTGTGGAGTTACGGTAAACAAAAAAAAAAGTTTCGGTGCACCCGCTAGATGACAGAACGATGATGATAAAAATGGATTAGAGAATTATACGTGTTTTACACAAAGAATGGATTCTTATCGACGAAGAGCCCAGAAAAAAGCTCGGAGAATTCCACAAATCTGGGGCGTGAGGAATTAAAAATGATTATCAACGAAGTCGGGTCGTTCCGGATACCGATCATGAATCGATTCCCGAATTGTTCAGAACGATTTCACGCGGTGGACTAGGTTCGAAGGTTTATTACATATTACGTAACAAATACAAGGACGTTCCACACAGATTATAAGAGACCAAGGTATTTGGTACAGACTGAATAAAACTACGAAATTCTTCAGATGAGTTGAGGTTAGATTGAAAAAAAAAATACCAGGATAGCAGAATAATAATGATGACTAGAAAACAGTAATGCTCTTCGGTTGAAAGGGAGGTAAAAAAAAACAACATACAGTATTGAATGAATGGGCAAGAAATTCATCAACGAACGTTTGCAGTCGCTCAGTCGAGATCGCCTGGTATAATATTGCAGTTGATGTTATTCATGAATGTTGTAGACGTTATACGACGTAACCCTGTGCAATTTGCAGAACGAAAGTGAATTTAAAACGTTTTAGTACAGCGGCTATGGAGATTTAATATGCCTGCCCATTATACAGCGATAATAGCATGATTACTCGCATTAGAAAATCAAACAAGAGGTGCCGCAACTAGGATACAAATGTCATTGCTCTAACGGCTGGGATATCGCAGCAACATTAAAAAGCAAAGTGAACTACCAATATTAAATAATTAACATTATTTCAAGTTTGAAAACTACACCCATTTTATAAAAAAAAAAACACTTTTAGCAAGTGATGCTTTTAAATATTGAAATTACAAAAATTACCTTTGCGTATGTAAAAAGTATAGGATGCATGTTGTATAAATTTATATACACATGGGTGTGTGCGTATTTTTATGTTTGTATATATTTATACATATGTATATCTAACAAACATAAAAAAAAATATTATTAAAGCCCTATATTCTTGCCTAAAGCAGACCGCGCATGGCGTAATAAAACAGCCGTCAGGTGACATTACTACAGTTCGCGAGACAAAGGGGTTAAGTTCTCCCTGAACTTGCTAAAAAAACCAATAGATACCATTGTTGGCGGGTGTACAAACGGAATATGAAATGGAATAAATTGTTACTGTAGAATTAAAGTTAAAAGTCCTTCAATAAAAAAATACAAAATATTATTGTATAACTAATAACTAATATACAATATTACATTACACAGTATTTTTTGAAGGACTTGGAGATTTAAACTTACAATAAAAGTGTATTACATTTCATATTCCGTATGTACACCCGCCCACAAACAATTCATCTCAATATTTAAAAGAATTAAGTGCTACAAGCGTTTATTTTCTTCTGGAAAATATTTTAATTAGCGCCATCTGTGAGCACGTTTCGAGTACTTTCTTTAAAAAGAAAGATTTCGGGTAACGAATATCTGCCAATATTTGAATTACTTCTACTTCCTTCATTATACGTTGAAAAAGATGCATGTGCAATGATGGAGAACTTACTTAGCAGAGGATTGAACTTACGACGACTGGTAGGGAGCCCGTCGCAACTGTTCACTCAGCTACTAACCGTGATAATATAATATTAAATCTCAACACGATGGTCTCCATGAATTACAAATTGTCCTATAAAGTTATAAACAACGTTATTATAAAATTATATCACAATAAAAGATAATTAAGTGGCTTCTTTAGATTAGGCGAATGATACGTCTTTTTGGATGACATGCTTTTCAGGACACTTGTAGCAATTAATATCTGTCCGTATTCCGTATACGAAGCTAAAGATGGTCATCATGTGATGACAGTCAGACATAATTCGTATGACCTGATTTGCTGGGGGTATCGTTAATACGGTACCCAAGATAGCTTTAACTCTAACGCGTTTCGAGTCGTTTCGCTTCGGAGGAGCTGTAACTTGTAACCGACAAAATGCGTTAAAATAAAAACACGAATCGGTGGTTAGCTCGGCGGATACAACGCAAAACGGTGGAACTATCCCATCCATGTCGAATTTCTCCCCCAAAATTGTACGTAATCACTTCCACGATCGACGTAGCAGAACGTGCCCGAACGGTGAGAGGACTCGCAGAGACACCAACGCGTGAAACCTCGAAAGGGACGAATGAGACAGGATGCAATATACAAAAATTCTGACGATTCAATGGAGATACCTAGATTTAGGAATCACAATTTACGAGTACACGGGAATAGAGAAAAGTAATTATTAACAACGGTCAGAAAAATACTATAGTATTTCATAATTTCACTCTTAATCCTTGGCGTGCAATACTTACATAAAGGCTGAAAAACTGTGCCCACCCTAAAATAAACGAACCCTAAAAATAGATTGAAAGGTAACGAAGAAATACAAAGAATTTCTGAAAAAAATTATTTATTCCATGAATTTGCCGAAGAACTCGCTCATTTATCAACTATCGGCAGAACATGCAAATAAAATAGTATTTTTCAAATATTCAATACATAATTCATAGTCAAACTTGAAAAACTACACACAGCCTACCTTTGGTTATAGGGCAATGCACGCCACTGCTGTTAATTCATCCATCGCGACACTTGCTTTAAGTGGTATGCAGAGAGAAACGTCATACAATTCTGTCTCGATACATACTACCCACGCGCTTTATTGGCATTCACAGATTATTTAAATGTGAATACTGCGCAAGAGTCCCAACTGCTCGAAACCAGTGAGACTATGGTATCTTCAATCGGAGTACGTTGTGAGGTGGGGACGGGAAGGAGTTGGGGAAGAGCAAGATTAGGAAGCACCTAGATTTTCAACTCTGATCTGCAGAACCTTCCATTACCCTCCGCACTTTCAGCTTTATAACATACCCCGATCTGGGATGCCATAGACTTCGGGCAGTTCGAACCTTTGTTCGGTATTCACATAAGTTAAAAAAAAAGTTCCAAGTATTTGGAGCAAATAATAAAGCATATATATCCACGCGTGAGTAAGTTCTTGTAATGCGACCTCAAGTACACTAAACTTGGTTAGGAATATAAAAGCCACAGTGTGGTCTAATAGGGGGAGGGGGGAGGTGGGATGAGGTGGGATGAGATCTACGCGTCCGTACGCACTCCTCGTAGATCGATTGACGTGCGCCTCTGTCTCCCTCTAGCTCGGGGGATAGACAATACGCGCATCCCTCTCGGGCGGGTCAACGGCCTGGTTCTAGTCCTCGACCTCCTATAACACAGCAGGATGGTGATGGTGTGTGTAGCACCACCAAATAGCTTTCCATACTTCAGATACAATCACGAACAAGCCTAGAATATATATATTCTCAAATGTATGTTGCTTCAAGAATTTAAAAGTTTGGAGCCCCTGGAATAGAATAGGTCAGTCTAAATATTATGCTCATGAAATATCTCGAGGATTTCAAAATAGGTAATTGGGCAAAAAGAGGTGAAATATATTTATTAATGGACTAATGTCCAATTTACAACATAAGTAACACCAAATTAGAAGAATAATGTTAATTATAAGTATATGAAAGCAAAGACAAAAAACAAAATAAACATAAGATAAGAGACCTGGATAAGAGTGATAGCAATTATAATATCTATTTACTTGCTTAATGACAGATTAAAATCATTTTAGCTTCCACTAAAAAATTAAGGTCGGTCAACACATTCTGGACAATGGCGAATAGTATCCATAATTAGTCGAGTGTTGATTGGGGAAGAGCAGTTCATTATTTCTGAATCTACGGGAGGGGATATTGGAAGGGATGAGTTATAGTAAAGTAGGTGAATCAATAATGCAATTAATAATTTTGAGAAACAAATGAGATAGAATTTGTTGCTACGGACTTCTCAAAGAGACGTTTGATGAGATTATACGAGAAACTTTTGGCATTTCCATTTTTTGGAAAACGTTGTGGGGCTAAAGCAAGCGGTGGAGGAAAATGAGAGTGAAGATTGGAAAGCACTGAGCAATTTAGATCTGATCATTAAACGTGGCTAAAGCCATTTCAAGCGAGGTTTGAATTCTGAAAGATGGCTCTTTGAAGAGTGTAGCGTATTGCATGTGGTCAAAAATAGTTACTTTGAATGTACAATATAATAGCAAAAAGTTGTAGCTATGTTTTTGATAGATCTAGCTCATATCGAGTCTTTTGTTGAGGATAGAGAGAACTAATGGCTCTGGTCATTCCAGCGCATCGGCGACCTTCATCTTCTACATTCCACTCTGCTAGTGACCTTAAGAACTGAAGTAAGGCAGTGAAAATGAAAACACACCGCGAAGGCTTGTCGAAGAAAATGATTGTACCAGACGCGGTTTGTGGGTTGGAAAACACCGGGAATTAAGGACGAATAAATTGCTGCGCGGTTAGTGGAGGCAATCTAGTCGTTTGCAGGATTATATTGCAAGGAATTTAATACGCCAGATGGGTTACAAAGGTTTGAAGGGAAATTCAATATATTTCAAGTTAGGAGAGGCTCCTAAGTAATATGCATAAAAAGACGTAGCAAATTAATTAAATATATAGCTAAAAAAGTAAAATGTTGCTAAAAACAATGTAATTTAATCCACGTTATTAACTAATTA
Organism: Halesus radiatus; assembly: GCA_022606495.2. Taxonomy (NCBI): domain Eukaryota; kingdom Metazoa; phylum Arthropoda; class Insecta; order Trichoptera; family Limnephilidae; genus Halesus; species Halesus radiatus. Next base: position 68,621 of record JAHDVE020000785.1, read on the forward strand.
AAAAAATATATTGACCAGGAAACCAGCATCTAAAACGAATCTTATTTAGCAAGAATGATCGACACGTGTGTGTGTTTTCTGAACTATTGCTACAATTTAGATAGGTACTGTTTGTTTAAATTTTATTTGGGACAGCAGCGAAGATAGGAGCAATTTATTCAGTTGTCGAGTCGTGTTGATTGATGGGAGCAATCTTTCAATACAAAATAGGTCATTTTATGGGCATCTGCCGACAGTGCGAGAGTTCACATGTCGGATGACTTATGTGGTAATGATATGTGGAAAGTCCCATACGATGAAACAATGCCGCCTATATAAAAGGCCAGGCTAGGCAGGCAGATGCGTAGGCAATGTGTTAGAATTTCGTAAACATGCAATAAAATATTCAGATTCATGCTTTTTTCGGTAGAGATCCTATGTTTATCATTAAGGGGGAAGACTCAAATAAGGCGCTAAACGTCACTTCGCAGTATGCTAACGTAAGCAATACAACACATAATTTATCTGCAAATTCTTAACAGAAAGTTACGAAAGTGTCTAAGGTTTTCAGTGACGTAAATTCTTAAACTGTAATCTTTTATATTATATATGAAATACCTACAGTAATTTTAAGTAAAACGCTCGACAGTGCCTTCGACGTTATGTTAACTGCACCCATTACAAACATATTTAATCAAAATCCTTCCACAATCTCAGAGTAAATAAGATCAAGAACCAAAAGCGTTTATTAAAAATAATTCAGTAAATCTAGATTTTCACTGTAATTCCCTCAAAGTTCAGGAATTTTTAAATTCAGTTTCGTCATACAAAAAACGTATGACAATTTCTGGCCCGCGCGATTGTTGATAAAACGATTGATTTCGCCGGAGTAAATCAGTTGTGAGAAGTCCTTCAGAGCGAGCGGACGTCGATTTGAAATTCGATATTTCTGTCTGTTTTATGACGAATAGCTGGGAAGAGAGGTGTTAAACTGCCACCGGAATGTAGGAATTACGTATTTTCGATTTTTTTTTGTTATAATCACATTTCTTTGCAACGTTCTTTAAGATGGTCCAAAAAGTGATTAATTTATTATACGGCACAATATAAAAGACCTGCGCACTGGAAAAAAACTGACGGACGTGGTACAGATCTACAAGATTAGATCTTTGCAGGCGGTCAACAGCAAAACTAATGAATGAACGAATTATTTTTAAAATCTTAACATATTTTGTGCCCATATAATTTACAATCTTGACGACCCTGACTGCATATATAAGTATGCCGATCTGTGCCTATCAAAATCCATAGTTTTAGCGGCTATTTTGAATTTCTAGATATTCACACCGATTTGGTTAGAAAGCGGCGTAAGTCATGTTAGGGGGGTGCTGAAGTCAAATTTAATGTCAACCTGAGTAATTTCGATGGTCATTTTTAATTTTGAGTTCTCTACCGATTTGGTTCAAAATCGGAATTAAAGTGTTTGGAAGTGAACTGAAATCAAATGCGAAGAATGATAACAAAGAATGTTTTTCTTCATTTCAAATTGTAGAATCTTTATCCTACTTTAAAAATATTAATTAACCTTCACCGAAAAATTACCCCTTAATTAATAATTTTTTTAAAAATAGCGAAGTTTGTTTTTTTTTATTTCTCGCTATTTTTTTAGTGTTTAACCAATTTTGACAGTGAAGGGGTAATTTTTCGGTGAAGGTTAATTAATATTTTTTTAAAGTAGGCAAAAGGTTCTACAATTTGAAATGAAGAAAAATATTCTATGTTATCATAATAACATAGAATGTTTTTCTTTACTTAGAACACCTGTATTTCGGACGATATTAGGTCCTTGGAGATCAATTTGTTTTCAAATTGTACTATCTTTAGTCTACTTTAAAAACAATAGATTAACCTTTACCGAAAAATTACTCCTTCACTGTCAAAATTGACCAAAACACTAAAAAATAGCGAAAAATAACAACTTACAAAAAATTTTAATAATTTAGAACCGCTGTATATCGGACATTATTAAGTCGTTAGAAACGTATTTGATTTCAAATTATAGCATATTTGGTCTACTTTGCTTGGGGGAGGGGCAAGGGGAAGATAGGAGACTTTTGTGAAAATACTCCCTGTTATAGGTATTATTCACCGGCAAAATATCAGTTTTTCTTATTGCCTTCATTGACTTGGTGAATTGTATTCAAGCTTATTGTGTGCGTCTGGAGTGGGTTGTAAATCATCGTTATCTAACTATGTTATATTTTTACTGCTGTTTAGTATACAATATTGAAGGGCGTTTCTAAATCCCAAAAATTATCAAAAGACAAATAATTCTTATTCCCGATTAATAAACGGGATCTAATTCACATCCTCCATCTTGGTTCCCAATTCAAATGTAATAGTAGAATTACTTAACCATTAATAAAAACCAAAGCCACTAATAGAATAGCCATATAAAAAATCATCCAATTCATTTCAACCACCTTGAATCCCCTAGTGGACAATCGAAAAACGGATTCCTTGATTCAAAATCCATGAAAATAATTCCCTGTGTCAAAAAGCTGTGCTTATAAGTATTTCTGAGCAGTTGGTCCACGTTACCCATTTCTATAATATTTCCGAAGCTAAAAAAAAAAGATTATGCTGTGAAGAAATAAATATATAAATAGTAACAAAACAAATCTTTTGTAAAAGGGAGGCACTTTGTATGGCTACTGACAATAATTAATATATTATATATAAATTGAAAAAAACATATTCTCATCAGTTACCCTATCCTATTACCAACAGATGCTAAGTTAAGTCTGTCAAGCTTCTATTTATTTATTTTTATACAGCGAATAAACGAAAAAAATATAGAGCAAATGTTTTTTGTTTCGTATTGCATCAATAAGCTGAACATTTTTTTTAATCCGCCGTGGTCTACATTATCCACATTTCCCCAATCCTGCTGCCGGATCGCGGTGGTCCGTGGTTTTAAGTTTGAGGCCTAAAATTCCTAACGGCGGTGAATACGCGGTCTTATACTGGACCCTTAAAAACAAAACTTTAATAGTGTTATTTTTCCACATTATATCCTAACATCACTCAAATATTCGTACCAGTTATTCAAAATAGATTATATTATGGGATATACACATAACGAGTGTGCCAAATTGTAACAGGATATAATTGAATTTTGATTTATTTCTGAATCTTCATACTAGACGACTTGAATAAACTAGCTATGTATGACTCCTCATATTCATAATACCAGAACAAAGCAACTAGACAAGCTAAATGTAATACTACTTTTGGACAGAGAAGTTCTGAATTGTTAGCGGTAAAATTATACAACAAACTCTCAATTAGTATTAAACAAAGTAATTCAAACAATAATTGCATTAAGTCCAGCAAGACTTGGTTTAAGGAATTAACAGAAGAAGAACTGACTATTATTCTCAAAACAACATCTTAGAAATTACTGGAAATACTCTACCCAAACCTTGAAGTTGAAATATAGAAGTCGCTGAAACCCAGCTGAAAGTTCGCCTCAGCACAGGATATTCTAGTGAGGAGGACTATGAAAAACAAACTATAATATATATATATTTTTTTATACTTATACCTTTCCTTAAAATGTCAAAATTATATATAAATTAATAAATAAAAGTAAAGAACTAAATTATGTTTGAACAAGATTATCTGCCATTTTGGCTGCCAGTGACTGGGCCTTTTACACAGGCGGCACTGGATAAAGAAGAAATAAAAGTGCGTATACAAAACACTGATGTTGCCGGTCGCATAATGATGGGAAAGAAGAAAAACGCACTTGTATACTTTTGCCATGCGTAAAATGCATCATAATTAGGGCAAAATTCACAATCCCTAGTAGGACATTGCAGAAAGAAACGCACAAGGAACGTGTGAAATTTATGCCCATTGCACTCGACTTAATCAAGGCACTCCTTATAGAAAAAAGATGGGCTGTGTATAAATAGTCATGTTCATAATACGCGTCTTCCACTTCCTTCTGATTACCACCCCACGATGGGATGGAACGCCTGAAACAGCTATTGCGATGGGCACTATATTATAAAAGTGCGTTCTCTCCGGGGAACGGTCATTTTAATCAGCTAGTCCTTAGACGTCAACCTTCACGGTCTGGTGCCTAAAGACAATGTCCGGCTACTTCGTTACTGGTACTGGTGGACATCGGATCCATGTGAACAAGGCTTTACAAATGGAACCGCGTATATAATACTGTACACTTGTAGTTTGTTACAGTTTTTCACGTGTGATTCATTGGTAACGTTAAATGTTGATAGTTTCCAAGCTGGACTTTTGATTTTAACTGTAATGTATTAAATCAGTAGGTTGTATTAAACTCTAGCATGGCGAGCACTGCCATCATGAAATTACCGTATTTTGTCTGAAAAAATCTAGGTCACAGCAAATATTTTCAACTCGCAACATCAGTCAGTTTCAGAAAAATCTAAATAAGAAAAAGTCTCCATATTATTCAATAGTTCTAGAAGAAAAGAAAGATTCTTAGGGTAGTAACAATTAGCATATTTATAAAATCTCGAAATAACCTTATTGAAAACATAACAAAGATATGCCGATAGAGAGGTTACAACGGAGCTCTCAGTGGCAGGACAATATAACATGGTACATTGACATGTGAAACATGTAAAATTAAACATATTTATGTGAGTTCACGTTCTTTGCATGGTAAGCATGTTTTATATGAGCCAAATGTTAGCCACTTCTGCGAGGTCCATTACAAGAGGAAACAAGCAACAGAACAAGAGCGCAAACAACAGTCGCAGTCGGCCGAATCCGGGAATCGGACAAAGAGAAACGCAGAAGCTCCAATTATAAGGTCGTTACTATCGAGATAACAAAGGAAAAACGGTCCGCAAGACGATGGACGAATTAACTGGTAATATCAGAGGAATAATAACACTCGCGTGCGGACACCACAATACACAACGCGGTACAGCATAATGCATTGTAGTGTACAGATTGCACAGTAAGAACACTCAATGTATGGAGGTTTTGATTGTATTTTTCTCTCAGGGATCCAGGAAACACGAGACAATTCTGGGGACTTTACGAATAATGTATGAATTAATAACGATGTTTCGGCAGTTAGATGACTCGAGCGAGACAAACAATAGATTTTCCACATAGTTTAACGTTTCTGCTCAAAATCTCTGATCGCCAGCTGCTCTCAAGTCAGACTTAAAAATGCTGTGATGGGGAGGATATATACTCGTACATACAGTATTAGGTAGAAGATGAGAAATATAATTAACATAACGAAGCTAGCCGTTAGTACCTACATAAATTAATTAACAGAAAAATTTTAAACTTTTCATAGGCCGCGACATTCTAAATAATTATAAATATTTGCAACTTTAAATAATTATATTCATAAATCTAAAATAAAAATTTGTTTTCAAATAAACACCTACTCTTCTTCTGCCGATAACCTTCTAATAAATATAATATCAACGACAAATATGATATAAACAGTAATTGCAATACCATGCAAAGTGCAGTGTTTTCTAATATTGTGTCCTGCGCGTGCAGTCATATCATCTCAAGCGAAAACTTTGTAATTTAACGTTTTAATCTATAGTGACCTACCAGGTAATAATAATAATTGGATGATTTGTATAGCGCCGTTTTTTTGAAAAATCACCTCAAAGTATGTTTCTGTATCTGTACATAATAAAATAAACCCTAGCAAGTAGTATTTGTACAGCTCCCTTAATTAATTAATTAATAACCGGATGATTTTTATAGCGCCTCTTTTGTGAGAAATCACCTCAGGGGCGCTGTACAAATATTACTTCCTATTCTTATATTACGTCTATTCTACGAATTTATTATTATTATTTTTTATTTTTTTAACATTTATTTTCTCTTTTTGGACAGGCCATCATTACACATTATTTATAGACCATATAAAGAGATGAAGTTAAATTTTCAAAACTAAATTTAATGATAAATTGAAAAAAAAAGCTAACTGTATTTATTCCTTACGATATATTGCAAGACGCTAATACAAATGATAGAGTGATTGTTTCCATTATATTCAAGAATGTATTTAAGCTAAGACAAAGAATTATTATCCATATTTTTAGGATAAATAACACAGAAACACTCTTAAAAGGGTGGAGCGGCGGGGGAGGATGGTGGCCGGTGGGATTTATCCAGAGGGCCCTCAAAATCTTCTTTGTCTTGGTTACGCCCCTGGTGGCGTGACGGGTCGGATTGGTGTTGGTCTGCACGTACGCCAGGCGCTTGTCAGCCGGCATCAGGATCCGGAAGGAGCACTTCATCGTGTCGTCCACTGACATCATTGCTCCTGCATTATCGAATTCCCTGCAGTACCAGTTGCTTCTTGGCAAAGAACTCATACCCGTCCTCTACCAGGTGGTAGATAGAGTGCACCCGGCAGATCAGGTCAAAGTCGTGCTTGTTGAGGTACTTGACCACTTGGGGTCCCAGCAGCCCACTTCCCGGTTGTATACAATATTTTTTACAACCACCGCACTTCACTAGTACACGTGTTAATGGCCTTCGACCGACCGCCGCCAGATGTGACCGATGTCTAAAGCGTTAATTCGGAAGAACGAAGCAGATTTCAACTCAAAATATTTGGCTTTTTATTATAAACTTGATTTAAGCTCGAAACGACAGCACTAAAATTATGTAATTTTTATAAATGTAACCCAAAAATTATTGCGGTTATTTTATGCTATTTTTACACCGGGAAAATTAATAACTTCCCGATACTTCCAAGGTAAATCGGGAGCGACTACAAAACGCAGCCGGCTGCCACGAGGGCGCCTAGACTACTTGAGGTGATTTTTCACAAAAACGGCGCTATGCAAGTCATACAAGTATTATTATTATTATTACCTAAATAATTACTGTTGAACTTGAGGTAGTCAAACAAAGAGAATTTATTACTTTCATAACTTTTGCCTTTAGTATTTATTCTTGAGTTCGGTTCCGTAGTCTGGAGTCCAATATTCGAGATTTGCAAAATAAGGATCGAATTAGTTCAAAAGAGAATCTTTCGGGCATTAATTATCCTATAGAAGCGAATGGTCCACACTTCTTACCGACTATAAGAAACGCCTCTTGGCGAAAATCTTCCCCCTTGGCCACAATCAAAATAAATACCTCGAAACTTTCCATATTCCTTTCCAAAGAATCAGGTCAACCTTATCCCAATCTCTTGTGGGAATGTATCGACTATACAGCATCCACCGTAGTGGCCAGATTCCGTACATATTTAGCGATAGCCCTCGGACCTTTACAAAATTTCTCGAATCTCTGGTTTTCACTTGCTTGACGCTAACTATATTTTCTCTTGTTTTTAGTTACTTATTTTTGTTTATATTGCTGTACGCTGTAGATCGTTATTGGACGCTTGGTATTTATTCTGTTATGCACTTAATAAATAAAGAAGTATGGAATATTTTTAACGTTATCGGCATTTCCCCTGTCGTATTCAACTTAGAAAATAGATTTGACGGTCTGGAGGCCTATTCTGGCCCTTTTTAAGGAAAATTCGTTTTCCTTACGCTTAAAGACATTTACCTTAACTACGATACGTCAATAACAATACATTTTAATGCAGTTTGTGGTTTAATTACCAGAGTATTATTAAAAATTACAGGTGCATCAAACAAACTCAACAGGTGTAGTTTATTATTACTTTACAAGTGTGCTTTATTGTTTTTTTTTAGAATTTAAATTATTTTTATCTGACATTTCGGGGTTTTGGCATGGGTACTATGTTTTCTGTATATGTACATAATAAGATAAACCCTAGCAAGTAGTATTTGTAAAGCGCCCTTGAGGTGATTGTTCACAAAAACGGCGCTATACAAATCATCCAAGTATTATTATTATTACTTTACAAACATCGCAATTTCAAGAAGGTCGTTCGCTGAATGACAGCTGTCATCCGAGAGAAATGGAACTGCAGTTAAGCAAGAAGTCTTTAAACGTTAAGAAAAGTACAAGGAATTTTCCTTAAAAAGACCCAGAATACGCTTCTTGGTCTAATATGTGCACTGCGCAGTATAAATAACACTATTTATAGTGCACAGACTGCATAGTGTTTGCTGCTTTGGTTGGTGAAGGAATCGAGTATTATTTACATTTCGTATCGTACCGTTGTGAAGTGTTTGCCCCATTCAATCGGGCACTCGCGGATCACGACATGGAATACATTACTTTTGTCAGATTTGCTTTCGATTTTAATGATTTATGCTTGGAATGGTATTGCACGAGCTCTTTCATTTTTTTGCGAGTGGAAGTAGAAAAATGTTTACTATACGAGTGTTTAGTATGACAAGGAAAACGTTTAAAACTAACAATGCCTATGTTATAAGAATGTCTCTATTGAATGATGTGTTGTATGCTTGCCAATCAATTGAAATATTCCAATAAATTAACGTATTACATGTTATATAAAAGTGTAAATTCAGAATTAAAAGAAAACATCAAATATGCATTAAATGGGCTACTAATAAACATTATTTCCAAGTGCCTCTTGACGAGATTTAATATATTAAATAAAATAAAAACATTTGTTCAATAAATTATATTACAGAAGCCACCCATAATAACATAATAACATAATACAAAACTCAAAACCCAATGAGTTGGAATGAACTAACTCCGGGAAGGAAAACATCATAAAAGTAATTTAAATTCATATAGAAACAGCATGAATGTATTGCATGGTAATACAACATAAAATGACAAAAGAAGAAAAAGAGCCCATGTGTTTCAGGAAACATTATTTAAAAGCGTGACATTTTATTATTATTATTATTTATCCTGTGATACAAACCGAGAGTCATGCATGTTCTTCCAGAGTCGTTACGAATACCACAATATCAAACCTGGCAACCACGCCCAATAAATACCCTTTCCGAATCATTATTAACCTTACAAATGTGTTTTTTCTTTCTAACAATACAATGATCGGGTCGGAATCGCGCCGCGTAAAACCGGTAGCCAGAGGGACTGATCTACCCCAGACTGGGAGGCTGTGGCGAGAGGAGAAGGGCAGGAGGAGGTGATCATCCGGCTAGCATCCCTAGTCCCAGAGCGGACCACCGAGCGAGCGATGCATTATCCCCGGGTCATTACGATCATAGGAATTTTTCTAGCAAAGGGTTTCTTGTAAGATGACAGAGATTTTAAATGGGCATTAGATTTATACATAATATTACTAGCTTACGTCTTGCTGCCGAGAGCACCGATGTAACCTCTATTTCTGTTGCATGCTTTGTAAGAAAGAGGTATGCATTTACATTTTCTCACACAGAGGAATTCTTCCAGCAAAGGGTTTCTTGTAAGATTACAGAGATTTTAAATGGGAATCAAATAATATTACTTTTTACATCCTGCCGATGAAAGCGCTGTTGTAGCATCACTTTCTGGACACGCTAGAAGGAATTAATAAGAACCTTCACATTTTCTTCCTGTCATCAAACAAAAAACCATATGGCAAAAAGATTTCTTGGAACTCGAATGGCAGACATTGCAAATGGACATCAGAATTACTAAAAAATATATATTATAGTCATGCCGCTGATGGATATGTTATAGTTAATATCTTCTGTTAGATGTTGTATTGGATCGTGTTGAAGTAGGTGGATGCCATTTTATTATTAATTAACAGGATGATTGGGGTAACAGAAAAAACCTCAAATTTGTGTATTTTATCAAACAAAACGTTATCGAAAAGGAAATCTAACTGGTTAAGATAAAAAAAAACTGAACTTCGATTTTAATAATATGAATGAGATAATATGGTATATAATATGCAGGTAAACGAAAAACATTCAGAACTGTCAAAATAATACCTGACATATCGACAGTACGAGTAATATGTAATCTTATCGTGGAGATAGTCCACAACACAACACACAAAATACAATATTCTTGATCAAATAAATATACATTTTGGAATGCATATTATATTGATCGTAAAATCCCATACATCTACATTAAATCTACGCGTGACCGACAGTGTGTGTAAATAATATTCCTCTGTAGCTGAGTGGACAAGTGCATCGGGTTCATCCATTGCACAAGCAACATTTTCCGCTTATAATAAATATTATAATAATACAAGTACGAGAAATTCAAATATTACTCGTAACCTTTTTTAGCTTTCTTAATTTTTTTAAAAATAAAAATGTACTATCACGCTTTCCCCATTGGGTAGTCAGAGAGGGTGGAAAACCGCCCAGCTCCATCTTGGCAGACACTCTCCTTGCTTTATTAACTTTCGTACATCGTTATCTGTTATTCCGACTTTTCATAATAAATAATAATACATATCGATTTTATAAAGCACACTTGTTATTGCATATCCAAAATAGTTAATTTTGAGAAAAACGCATTTGAATGTTTGACTCAATGGTCACGATTGCAAAAATTATGAATGTGCTTTGATTAGGATATACAGTGTCTGTGCAGTACAAAATACATACAAAGATGAACATTTTAAACGATGTAACTTTAAAAAACACCTACAATTGGACTAACAATAAATATGCTTTAAAACAGTGCTCCGCAACCGGTGTGCCGTGGGACACGAGTGTGCCGTGAGCCGAATACAGGTGTGCCGCGGTCAAATGCAATGTACGAAAATTTATTGTAAAATTCAATATAATACCTATATATTTTAGCTTTTGGTGTGCCGCGGAATTCTAGGAAGAATTTTGGTGTGCCGTAGATGAGAAAAGGTTGCGGAGCACTGCTTTAAACCATCGATATTACAAATCAACGATTTGACTGAAAACTCACATCACGCAAGAGCACTTTATTGTTAGGAATCAATCGAATGAAACCAAGAATGTAAATCCCAAAATAAATATATCTTGCCAGAAATTATAAGCAAAAAGGCACAAAATTAATTACACAATTTTTAAATTTGTAAACCTTATTTAATATCTACAAAGTGATTCACACACAGCTACCAATTGGACGGCAGAACCAGGATTGAGGCTACGAGCTGCACACTTCGAAAGGGTCAAATTTGAATTTTTTATGAGAATAACGACGTTTCTAAGGAACTCAAGATGAGGAGCGGAGCGCATAAGTCGGTCGCATTAGCCAGAGCCGTTTTCTATGTGAGCATTTTCTAGATCACGATACATTCTAAATGTATCTCTTACGTGTATTTAGTACCGGAGTCGGAAGAAATACCAATCCCGATCAGGGATAAGAGGGTCGTGTTTTGGGTTAAGGTTTTTTACAGGACTTTTGAAACATTTCTCGAAGGATTATCATGGCTGGCTTTCGTAGAAATCACGTAATCTTGTTATTTTTTGTTGAATCAAAAAAATAAAATAAACAAACAGATTTATATAATGGTGTTGCTATTGTTCAATTGTGTTACGATACATTTAATAAATTGGAATATATTTTGTTGCCTGAAATCTCTATATGAACACGACTACTTTCGCTTCGCTATGTCGATTCCACCACTCTACCAGACGTAATTGCACACAAACGAACTGTTGGGGCAGCTGATCCCGATCTGCGGAGAGGGCTGGGAGGGGAGAGAGCTCAACCTACCGCTCCCTCTGCAGGGAGGAATGGTACTAACGACAAGACCCTTATTTACGACTTGTGTAATTCTGCGGGCCTTGCCCTTGCGACGATGCTTGGTCTGGATCCAGTACGAGGCAGTAGTCCGATGGAGGTCCATGGTAAGCGGTGGTCAGAAGAAAAGAAGGCGAGTAGATGAGAAGTAATAGCGGGCAGTGGAGAGAAGGCGTCTTGTCAGGCGAGCGATTTAACATAGTACCGAAGTTGAGGAAGAAATACCAATCTCGATTGGGGATAAGAGAGTCGTGTTTTGGGTTAAGCTTTTTTACACGACTTTTGAAACATTTCTCGAAGAATTACCATGGCTGGCTTTCGTATCACGTAATCTTGTTATTTTTTGTTGAGTCAAAAAAATAAAATAAACAAAACAGATTTATATTATGGTGTTGCTATTGTTTACGATTCATTTAAATGGGTAAGAGGTTACAACGGATCTCTCAGCAGGAGAAATTTATTATTATCAATGCGGTGCTAATAACGGCAGATGTCCATAGATCTTCATTATTCTTGATATACCGATTCTTGACACGAATGATTCACCGGTTCGTGCCATATCTTGCTGGGCTGTACGTGACTTCTTATTCCATTCACATGCACATTAAAGATACGACTTTCTCAGTCCATCCGCTCCAAACCATCGAAGAGTCTCTCTCTTTATCCTTGCTAATTACGCCTGCATCGACTTATATTATTTTTGAATCTGCATTCGTAGTATAGTCGTACATACTTTTACCGTGTATACGCCCCAGTGAGCATTCCAGTCTACTTTCATCCTTCATCCTTCCTCTGCCAGTTCCATGCCTCACTGCCATACATGAGGGCTACAAAGTCAACACACAAACAAATGTAAGATATTTAAGCACGAATTAGTAAACATCGTTATATTTTTACCGTTCGTGCAACGTTCCACGTGACACTGGGTTCATCAAACCTCCGATATGGGCGTAACATTAAAATTTAAATATTAATCACATGATGTACGCAACTAATAGGTTTGTAGGTAGGTTGTAGCATAAAAAAACTACGGGAACTGTTGGCGTCCATAAAGATTAACGTTGTTCCGAACCGACCCGTAGAATATATGAGAAGAAAAAACTCAGGTGCGTAGATATTCATTGTATCGCAATCTTCCCTCATATCCATCTCTTTCTTTCTGGTTTGTGCCGGTCATGGCAGTAAAGGAAAACCTATGTGAATGGAGACTGCTCCCAGTGGGATGCCGACAAGCGATAAAAGATGGAAAGTTGTAACAGGGCGAGAGAGACGGCACGAAAACATATGAAAAACACAACAAAATAATATTATTATTTACATCAGAGTGCGTTGTGCCTTCTTCGTGTTCACAATACAACAGGATACTTGTTCCCTTTCCCACAAACTAAGCACGTGCTCGTGTGAAAAGGACGCGCGATCTCCGTGGCCTTTCTTCGTGCGGCCTCTAATCACGTCTTCGATTAGGTATACCAACGAGGGAAACAGCTCCCTGCGACCACAGTGAGCTTAGTAAATAAGATGGGAATCGCTTGCGTATAGGGATGAGACACGCGACCTTTCGAGTGTCAAGGAGCCCAGGGTGTAATGACCCACAAACGCTGGATCCCGAGCTGACGTCACGCTAAGGACGATACAACCAGGCTTGCTGGTATTTCGGTATTTTTTGTTCCTCTCGAGGCAGAGACGCGGAGCGGGACCGAAGCGTGGCTTTTCTTAGAACAAAGCCGGAGTCAGGTTTATACATGCTTGACCAGGACGGTAAAACTGAGAGTTGTTGCTGGTTGGCTTTTTACTTACAAATTTCAATGAGAAACTATTATGAAGACTAAAATATAAATTTACGATACTAAGTACGTAGTAATGTCACCTAAATGATATTTGAATACAAAAAATATAAATATGTACAAGAATTGCGATGATCATTATTAGCTTTATATTAATCGGTAGGTTACTATATTGTTCTTTGTTACGATATAAACAATAAATACCTACAAATAACAAATTCATATTAAAATTGGCGATAGAATATTGTGATTTCCCGTGGCAATATCTTTATATTTTTAACGATAATATAATGCTAATATCAAGAAACCTAATCAATATATTTTTTTAGTAATCGATAACTTATGGTTCAGTACATTGCTGTGTTCAAATATTGTTTTTGAAGATAAAAGGAATCGAATAATCACAATGAATTAGTAGCCATTTCCATTGAACCAAATTTATTTCAGAGAAAGGCGATAAACTGAAAATCGTACAATCAAATTTAAATGGGAAAGCATTATCAATTTAAAAATGGTATCTTTCTTATCGCATACTTAACTCTGTTTTTGTCAATTTTCAATTACGTATCAATAAAACTTGCATACCTTTATCATTGACAATCGCATTATGCAAACATCAATATTTGAATAATAACGCTATAAATACGCTGTTATCTAATATTGTAATTATAATTCCCGTTGGAAAAACTACAAAAAAGTAGTTTATCGGGACTTTTTGCATTATATATTTTTACTTTTGTAAAATGAAAATAAAAAAAAAATTAATTCAAACTTACAAAATAGCGTTATTTTTCTAAATTACCTGCCAAGTAGGAAACATTATGTGTGCTTAGATAATTTATTTGTATAGAAAAGACACAATATGGATAATGTTTTATATTGCAAAAGATATAATATACTCGTACGAGGACAAATTAAGATTTTTAGAATGTGACAGTAAAACATTTTAATAATTATGCCTGACTTTTACAAAATAAAATAAAACACGCATTTCGTTGATATTTTTTGCGTCAATCGAAACATGCGGTCGCTGTTAAGCGGTAATTTCAACCCTTTCACCACCTGCATAAGAAGTGCGTGATTTCGTTCGAATTTTAGGAAGTGGATCGCCTTGGTTACACTGTAAACTTAACTGATTCTTAAAATGGAATGGTAGTTGCTAATTGATAATTATAAGTCAGTATCGGTTGGGTATCACATAAAATAATATTATGTTTGAGCCTGGGGTGATTTGACACAAAACGGTTCTATAAGAATGATCCAAATAGCATCATTATTAACTACATAGATCAATCATTCATAAATATTTACCATGGGCAATTCAAATACTACCCGAATGAAATATCATAGGGCCATTTGTAGCAATAAAAAATACGAAGGTGTGGCATGTTAAATGCCAAGATCAATATAATTATTATGGCGAGGTTTTGTAAATACACACAGAAGGCACGAGAAAAAAGGTTCCCCGTAAAAAAAATAACACGCCCAAGTTCTCGGAACCGAATTTCATTACGGGGGATGACTAAACTTGTTTCGGAATAGGAGATTTAGTAGAGATAACGTTAAAGTTTGGATTTTAAAATCAGTACCGTCTGCAAAGGGCGGACTACTAGCAACGCCTCTAGGGGAATTAAGTCTAAATTAATTAAAATTGCATACGATTACATCATCTATAAGTTAGCTTCTTGTGTCGTTCGAAGACCTACTTAAATGCTGTAATTCCTCCACACCATAATACCTCGCAAATCACTGTAACAGCTTTTCAAAAAAAATCATAAGTTGGTATTTTTGGATTTCTTTTTAATATGTATCGAAGTGATTTTTTATCTGCTATAATTAGAGGATTTGTGTAAATAAAAAAATAAACATTCACCATGTAAAAAACTGTGGTCGTACCACTGAAAACTTTGTTGTAACCTCCCTTCTGTTGCATGCGCTGTTCGTGAGAATGAGGTTACAAAGGAGCTATCAGCGGTTTGACTATATGTTTTAACAAGATCGGCGGCCATATTGGCTATGAGTGTGGGCCTTTTCTACAGGTAGCATTGTTTAAAAGCGTTGTAGAATCTACATTCGCTTCGCCTTGTGTTCCAAAGGCAATATTATAGCCCTTCCACACGATTGGTTGGCCTGATATTAAAAAGAGCCATGGCGTCGAAAAGTTTGACCATCCGGCCTTCCGGATTTCCTGAAGTTATGCCTACCAACTTTAGGAAATGACGACCGGATGGCCGAACCTTTCGAGGCCATGGCTTTTTTAATATCGAGCAAACCAGTCGTGTGGAAGGCCTATTATCAGGAATCGGTGGCAGATCACACCATGACGAGACACACCCGTCAATACAACAACATACACAAAGTAGAAAGCAGGACGATTCTTGGAAGGGTACCAAGAGTTTTCTCCCATCGTTCAGCCGGTCTATTATATTATGTTGTTTACTTACAGTAATGGAAAGGATAGACTAGACGATGTGCGTGTCCAACATCACCACACGATACAAAGATCACCATTGTTCAGATTTAGGGATGTTGAATAATAGTATCTATACAATATTAAGATGGACATTGTTCACCATTTGATCGGTCTCAGATTAACGTCTTTTTTCATATTAAAATAACATTCGTATTCATGGAATTTGATGGATTGCAACTGTTATTCACATCCCCAGTCTGATCTAATGGTCGTTTTCGCAAGTTAAATTAAGCGACAGCTACGTTAACATTTTATTCAAACGAATAAAGCGTAATTTTCGAATTCGCGTTATCGAAACTATGGAATTATAGCAGTCGCTTAGTTTTGATGGATTAAAGCGGCTGGTAGCAGTGGCGTGCAGTCCATAAAGGCTGAGGAGGTGTGCCTACCCTAAGATAAACGAACCATAAAAAGATATTTAAAAAAATACGACACATTTCCAAATACAACATATTTTTCTATTTTTTTTGTTCCTAAATCCACACAGGAGGTCCCAAAGGAAATCTTCGGGAATGCTACTTGGAGGGTCTCCTAGAGGATTGGAAGGAGTGAATTCAGGTCTTGAAGAGACATGTTGTAGGACGTAGGAAACAAAGAGGCCGGCAGATCATTCCACAGACGAGCTGTTGAACATAAGAACGAGTCGTAGAAGCAACCCGTTCCCATGTGATAAATTTCAACAGTGTGGAAATGTTGGAGGGTGAGTTTGTCGTATAATTAACGAAGGAATTCGTACGTTTATTTATTCAGTTAACACAACAATCACCTGAAAATGATAATAAAATTACTTTTTTCAAATATTCATACCCTTACTAACTAACCATCACGCCGTTTCTCCGCAGGGTGTGGCAGAGAGGACGGACCGCCCAGCAACTCGATCTTAGCATACACTTCTTGCTTCATTCTCATTCATATATCGTGAAAAACTATACATAGTCTACCTTTGAGCATAGAGCAATGCACACCACTGGCTGTTGGTACTAAAAAGGGTTAGGTTAGTTTAGGTACGGTTTTCTGAGTAGAGTCGGGAGTAACGATCACAAAAGACAAGACAAGAGCGGCAAGGAGGAAATGGCAAATGTACGAATATTTGGCAATGGCCCGGCCTCACGCATTGTCTAGTGGTCTTTGAATGATGCCATTCCCCCGAGCGTTGGTTCGTTGGTTGGGCCGGTCGGTTTGTTCAGTTTGCTGGTCTCGCGCCGCCAGCCATAGCGGCGCTGGCAGATCAGCGATCACTGTGCGGTGTCCGAACCGACCCACTTTGCGGGCTCATAGTACTGCAAGCAAGCCGAGCAAACGCCTAACGGAATATGACGCGGAAATATTCCGAGCTAAAACAACAGTGAACGGTCGTCGTAAACATGAAACGAGATTTGCGCGAAAACTCCTAATATAAAATGGAGTATCTTCTAAAATGGATCCCTTTACGTGACTTCCTTCACCTTCGTACATTCTTTTCTATTTTTTTTTGACAATAAATCTTGACAGAACCTAACTCAAGTACATATTTAATTCAATGATCGAGCCATGTGTTCCCGGGGCGTGCCCGACTTCTATTTCCTCCCACTTGCGCATCATTATATTATATTCTGCTGACACCCCTCTGAAGCTAAGTAAACATTCATAGAATTTCATACGAGTAACCTATATTCATTCTCTCGGGAGGCTACTATTTGTGTTTTATGTATAATACTTGTTGTTGGGTTGTTCTGTACTTTTATTATTGCTTTAATCTGTATTTCATTTATGTATTACGTTACGTAGATACATGTATATAGCGTACCTATAACATAATACAAAATACACAATATTGTAAATAACTAACGAAAACGGATTATATTTAAACAACTGAAAATAATTCAAATGTATGAGTTTCTATTATTCTAATCTAGCACGTAAGATACATTATTCAATTATGTTTAACTCTTACACCAAACTCAACAGCCATTTTTCTTTATTGGTGTTGAAATACTAAAATATATACCATGTTATTCCCTAAAAACTATTTCATGTATATTGTATATTTGATGTGTATTGTAACAACATACTATAAAAAAATAAAGTTATATTATATTTATTTATATTAGGGATAAAATATTTTAACAGTCTTCCCATAAAAGCAAACAAAAAAAGACGAATTATAATCGAACAAAAAATATAAATGAAATTATAAGCCATATTTACATCGATTAATGCTACCTAATTTCAAGTACTTAATATTAATTGTTTATATAGTCCTGTTTACTATGTTTAACTATGTGTTCCTATTGTTATTAACATCCTCAACCCCTACCTACACCAAACTCAAGAGCCAGTTCTCTTCATTGGGATCGTAATACTTTGAAAATGATAAACTTAAAATTTTAAAAAATACATCTAGATTACCTGTAATAAACGTGAAAATCCAACAAGCTAATTTAGTAAAGAAATAAGACAGGAAATCAGTACAAATCACAGTACTCACTGTACTGTGATTTGTACTCACTTAGGTGTGGACTTCTGGATTGAACGGACACGTGCAAACAATCAGTTCAAAACAAAACTCAAAACAAAGGCCCTCTGAAGATGGATAGTGTGATTAGTCCGAAACGTAAGGAGTTAAAAAGTCCTTCTAAGGAATACATTACGCGGGTAAACCGAGAAAATTATTCTACATCTTATCCGTGAAAATCTCAACCATAATATATATATACATTTTTAGATACGATAACAACATTTAGAATTTGAATCGTCGTTGGACTCCGTTTACATTTAGCGTTCTCTCACAGACATCATTTCACCCACGACCATTATTTATTTCATCGGCTTGTGTCTAGCGTACGCAAAAGCACACAAAAAATATTTAATTCAGAAGACTCTACAATCACACGTCACAATACCGTTTTACCACTCAAACTTGTAGTAGGGGTACTATCGTAAGCGTGTTTTTATGTGAATAGGGTTTAGAATTTCAGTGAAGCAGTTCAATGGTTGTAAAAGAGAAACATTGAAACAGCTCAAACAAACGAAAGCAAGCGGACAAAACAAATAAACCATGATTTGGTAACAAGCGAAGTGACATTATTATTATTATACGCTTTACTTTCTCCGAACAGACTTCAACTGAACAGATACCAGCAGCTGTCGGAAACAATAGGGCACGAGCCATCCATCGTGAGGATAACGTAAGCAATATTGCACCCTTTCACCAGTAATCATATGAATCATAAGGATCGGTTTAGCTTGAAGTGAATTTGATATTAATTTACAGGACGAAAGCGATGTGGCACCCTATCTTAATTCATCGTAAGGACTGGATTGGTTTGAAGTGAGTTTGATGGTGGAGGAATAAATAGTGGAGGTATATAAATGAGGGGGACACGTGACCACCCACCGGAACATTACCGTTTATATTTAAATTAGGAATGTTTAATTGCCAACACAGGCATGCACAACGGACAATAAGGAATACACATTCGGTACAGTAAAGTACTTGGCCAGAAGTATGCGTAGTATAGAAAACATACCTCGTCATAAGAAAATTTTAATCAACATTCAGTAGGCTAAAAAAAAATCGAGCTATAGCTGTTTGAAAATCAATACATCCTTCCTTTTCACTATTTATTAATTATTTAAATGGAGTAAGATTAAGGGACACCGCTTCGATGGTTTCGGCATGCACAGCGAATGAACGAAGAAAGGAGTGCGATATGACGCGAATGTGAATGGAATAAGAAGCCGGGGACGCCAGAGGAAGACGTGGCACATTCGAGTGAATCGAATACTTGAGTCAGAATAAGATGAGAGAATGTATGAATGTGAATGAAGCAAGAAGTGTGTGCGAAGACGGAGTTGTTTGGGGGGTCGTCAATCCTCTCTACCTACCCCTGCGGGGAAACTGCGTCATGGGTCATGATGTAAGGATTTGTTTGTTAGTTCGTTTCCGAGCCACAATAAAACTGTAAAATCTGTGTCGGGCCGTTCTCCTCCAACGCGTGTACAGGTACAGGTACACTGTACCGCCAATAGAGCGAGGTTAGCGGCCACCTCGGGCCTCAAATAGAAAGTAGAATTTGCAATAACTCTAATCCCGTACGCAGGTATTATTTGCAAGCAGATCATACCATTCAAATCTGTACAAATGGTAGACTCTCCTTTTAGGCATGGCATGTCTTTCCAACATACTGCTTTATACCATAATTGTAGTCAAATCCCTGTACAGTACCACCCATCATAAAATATGCATTTCCTTTCCTAAATACATAACAGGATTAAATAGCATCTCTAATAACATGTGATTTCCAATATGATGTACTCTGTGTGCAAAACCGTATATAAATTTCGCTAATAAACCATTTTTTTATCTCGAGTGACCTGTATAATATTAACTTTTTGTACATACAAATAATAACATATATTTTAACGCGGCATTACGGTCATTAGTTAAATGCATTGTACATAGAGTTTGGTGTTACCGATTGATGAGTTGGTGGATGAAATTTATTAGCCAGTAATAATAGATTGTCTATAGTTAGTGATATGACAGGCATTATAAAAAAATATATATTTATATTTTGTACAGCGCCCTTGGGGTGATTTTTCAGAAAAAGGGGGCTACACAAATCATTCAAATATTATTATCATTATTGATGAGTTTAATGCGTTATCACCAACTCCCAACAGCAGCAAAGTAGATACCTATTTCTCAGACAAATTATCATGAATTTCTCGTTTCCCACAAAATGTTTTCCCTTCTTTTGACGTAACATAATGTTGTACATAGAATGTCTTTAGTTGAAAAAGTCTCATATCCTTAGACGCCTTGAAGAGCTTTGGCGGCACTTGTGAAGAATAAAGTAAATTAGGAATCACTCAACCACTTAGGATCTAAGAGTGCATCCACGGACTATTCTTAAATGCAAGGTGTTACAACGGTGAACCTGAACAGGCCGTCAATACAAAAATAATACTCTTCTAAATTTTAATGTGCATATTTCAAGTGTTTATATTATAAGACCATATTTTATTTTAAGTATCAAATACTTTGAGGAAACCGCCACGTACTTGACTTGAAAGAATCAATTAGTAATTTACCAGAGGGGTGTTTACTAACATATGTGCCTTTCTTCAAAAACAATCTATCAAGTGTTAGTAACCGAGTGGTCCAAAGGAATTGGTTCCCACTCTTGTGTTGCGGGTTCAATCCTCCGCAAGCTAAGTCCTCCATCATTGCACAAATAAAAACTTACGCTTTGATCAGGTTTGACCAAAGAAGCGAAGCTAGCGGTGCACAATGAAGTGCTGATACCAACCCTGATGTTTGGCATTGAGGCATGTAACTGGTATAGGAAGGATGAAAGTAATACTGATTGCTAAGGAAATGAGATCCCAGAGGCGTATAATAATAACACTTGGATAATTTGTATAGCGCCGTTTTAGAGAAAAATCACCTCAAGGGTATGGCCATTGAGACATGTAACTTGCATAGGAAGGATGAAAGTAATAATGATTGATAAGGAAATGAGATCCCAGAGGCGTGTAATAATAATACTTGGATGATTTGTATAGCGCCGTTTTTGAGAAAAATCACCTCAAGGGTATGTGTGATAAAACCATGTACGACCTTGTGAAAAATGTTGAGATTCGCAAAGAATGCAAGACTGATGTGAGCGTAATTAGTAAAATTAAGAAAGGGATGCTAAGATCGTTTGGAGATGTAGAGCGGATGAACGAGGAAAGGAGTGTTAGGAGAATATATGACGTGAATGTGAATGAAAGAAGCCGGAGACCCCCACGGAGAGGAAGACATGGCACGATCGAGTGAACCAAATACTTGAGTTGGGTCATGTCAAGAGTCAAAATAACGGAAGAGTATGTTTGAATGTGATTGAAGCAAGGAGTGTGTGCGAGACCGATTTTTTTAACGGTCCGTCTTTTCTGCCTACCACTGCGGAGAAAAGGCGTGATGGTTAGTTACTTAGTGATTAGGGGTATTCGAAAATCAGGAATATTATTATAAGTACATTTTTTTAAAATTAAAATAACTTAAGCTCCTTTCTGTGCGTCTTCTTTAGATCAGAAAAATGAACATGAGCTGAATATTACCATTCTTATAACATTTTACGTGCATATTCAAGGTTGTGAGTGCACATTTAAGTTTTTTTTATATCATTTATCAAGGATTTAATGCATTTTAATCCGTTCCAGACTTAAATATTATCGTTATCAACTGATTATCATTGATTAACGGTTTTGCCTGATTAGATTACTTTTAACACCTTACTTAATTGACAGCGCTAATGAAGGCACAATCATGAACCCAATCAATCAAGTAATCAAGATAATCACGTCGTGGTAAACGGAACACACTTCGTACAAAATTATTATTTGACAAACAATTCTAAAAAGCGACCGCCAAACCAAAACAAAAAAAAAACCAACCGTACACCATGTCAATATCCGTATGGACACCACTTCCTGTGCAATCATCGAGTTACTATTCGGTGTGTACCAATTGACAAGAGGTTGTAATAATAATAGTATTTAAGTGATTTGTATAGCGCCGTTTTTGCGAACAATCACTGAACAAATATATTTAAATAATTTATTTTTTTTATCATTGAAGCTAATCATTTTTTGACGGCCTCCATGATCGAGGAGTAAGGCTCTCGATTACGAATCCGATGGTCGCGGGTTCAAATCCCGGCGTGCGCAAATAAATTTTATTTAATTAATTTGTGCTGTTTCACAATTAATTCATTTAAAAACAATATATTGTGTATTTGCGCACGTTCCAGAGTGGGCGATACTCTCAGTATCGCCCTGGTGAAAACCACCATTCAGAATTGAAAACGTTGCTTAAAATGGCTTTTAGTCGTGTTTGGTGACCTGATTTGAATAGCCAGGTATTTCCCGGCCTTCCTCTTCTTCTTCCCCTCCCCATTACCTCCAGCCTCACAACATTCCCCAATTGGGGATGCCATAGTCTCACTGGCTTCAGACGGTTGGGAGTAGTTGGGACTCTTGTGTGGTATTCATATAAAAATATTAACAAAAATCAATGAAATACGAAACAGAAAATAAAAAGGTAACGATCGCACCTGAGACTCAAACGCAGGACCTCCCAGTCTATCCGGGACCTGCGCTTTAACCAATTGAGCTAATGCTACCCCATTGTTCTTCGTAATTTTAATCGATATCATAGTTCAATTTAAAAATTGTTAATATTATCTTCAATTAATTCCCAATCTATATAGTCTCCCGATGCCCATATAGAAAAGATGGCGGCCAAAAATAAAAAGGGTTTTGATTCGGAATGGTGGCCTTTCACCAGGGCAATACTAATGCCTTTACCACTTTAATGTACAAATACGTACAATCATTAGGCAAAATATAGCATAATATTTGGACAGCGCCCTTGGAGGTGATTTTATTTCACAAAAAAGCCGCCATACAAATCATCCATTTATTAATATTATTATTCAATGGCGCGCAGTTCATAAGAAGCTGTGCCTACCCTAAGAAACAGGAACCATACAAATAATTCAAATACAAACCATACAAATAATATTTCTTTTAGGTTATGTTAATATTATTTTCTAAAATGATTTGTGATTTAATCATTAAGTTAGTGTTCACCGTTAGTCGATGACCAGTAGCTAGCGGCTAGTGGTTAGGTATATTGTTGATTGCGTGCGGCAGGGGACACAATGATGTGATGATGCTATTTAATTAAGAACGGGGACCAGTGCACGATGACGGCCGAATGAAACGGTAATTGGCATGAATAACCCGCCGGGTATGCTGTGATCCCGATACATCTGCATGTCAAGAACCGGGTAGAAAATGGGTGTATTAAATTTAATAAATACGGCTGTTGTAGGGGGATTGGGTTATCGATCGATAAATCATTATATTATTAACAGCTAGAAAAGGAATGTATCATAGACAGATGCTTGCGCTTAAGGCCATCCACCGGCTAAAATTTTAACGAAATCACGCGCTCCTTATGCAGGTGGCGACAAGGTTGAAAATCCCGCTGTACATCGACCGCATGTTTCGATTTCGGCAAAAAAAACATCACCAAAATGCGTGTTTTATTCAATTCTGTAAAGCTCAGACTTAATTATTAAAATGTTTTACGGTCATATTCTAAAAAACTTCATTTACCACAATGAGCAATACGAAAATATGGGAAAAGGCGTTCATAAGTAGGAGATTTTGCGCTTTAAACATTGTTTTAATGTCTCATACTTAATTTTTTTCTAAGCTTATAAAAAGACATACCAAAAAAGTGCACGGTTAAATGAAAGGCCAAGGTGTGATCTACTTGCAGTATTTAATTCAATCACCTATGATATTTCTAGGCCAACAAATTCTCAAACCGAAAACACACGATTTTGCATTACTTCCCATTGCATCGCCTTAAATTGGTTTCATTGCGAGTTGAAAACTGGAATGAAAAAGTGAATATCGTCAATGTGACAATTTCGTACGTGATTAATTTAGTGTGCATTCTATAAGAACACAAATATAATATAAATATGTTCACATTTACGTTTATCCCATAAATCTTTTTTTAACAGTTCGCGACACCCGTAAGTATTTAATACATTTCGTTTATAAAACCTCGTTAAATCTAATCTAATCTACAAAACAGAGATTTTATTATACGAAGCGGAAAAAATTGTGGCGTTATTAAATTGGAATATATTTTGTTGCCTGGAATTTCTATGTGAACACGACTACTTTCACTTCGCTATGTCGATTCCACCACTTTGAAATATTTGTTAACTACCAAAAATAAGACAAGACGTCAAAATGTTTGATTATTTTCAATTCTTCAATGACAAAAAGGAGTGTTGAAACTTGGCCATGGCTTCGTTAACCCTTCCCTTGAACCGTGCTAGAAAATATTTCGAGTTCCGGTGCTGTACACTCAATGTACAGGGTAGTCATTTATAATTTTTTAGTTTGATAAAAATGAATAGTTTACAATTATTACTCAAGTAAATCATTCTAATAGTTTATATATACGAGTATGTGAATGTGCAATGTGTACATAATTAAAGCATTTTTATCTATGTACGGCTCCATTTGGGCATTTACAATTTATTACATTACATGCATGATACTTATTGTGCACAAGCGCTGAAAAGGAGGAAAAAAACATCGGCCACGTATAAAACGCATGATACGTCCATTACAGCCGGCAGACCACCGGCTACTGCTGACGACCACGCACCTTGGCACGGTGAGCGAAATCCCGTACCCCTCTTGCTCTACATGTTATGAACGACAAACAAAACATATGTTTTTGTTACATTCCATAAATACTTTAATATTTTTGCCAATATATAAAAATGTATTGCTGAGGAAGACCTAAAATATAAACTCTGTGTTTAGCATAATTACAGAGATACAGACATAATTATAGACATGTTAAATCAGTTGGCAGCACAGGCGAGGATGGTTGAAAAGCACCCTTAAAGTAATCACTTAACTAAAAATGGCACTATAAAAAAATAATTCCGCATATCAAAATGTGGATGTTTGTCAGACAATGAACTTTATCAAGATTAATTTGTCAGGCATAGATAGACATTATATTACATGAAATATAATCAATTACGGCAGAAGTCCAATCCAATCAATAAATAATCATTCCCATGAATCCAACAACAATCGATATGGTATCGAAGGGCTAATAGGTTTCCCATGATGATTATCAGGTGCACGAGGTAGTTAACGGTTGCTGCCAATACCAATACGATGATATTATGATAGTTCTGCGAAAGACCTGTGTAGGAGGAGGTAACGATATCATATTATCAAAAACGTTTCACACGGTTGCAGGGGAGCAGCGATAACTGCCGTTTATAGGTGACGACGGTAACTCGGGAGGGAAAGGGCTCGTTAATCGATAATGCGTTTCCCATGGAATTATTGATTGATCGTATTGGTTGAACGGGAGAGAAATGCCAGCTGGTCAGATACATTGTGAGCAAAGTACCTAGCAAAGAGAAAGGAAGCTATTTGCGAATTATACATGCGCGTATTTCATCATCACGCAACGTTTCGTTCGTAATTTCCTAGTTATGTTTTGAAGTCTGCATCAGTTATTTAGTTATACACTTCAGAAAAATATGTATATTGGTTTTATACAAGTTAATTTGGAGAAAATCATAAAAACCCTTCCAACATAAAACTAATCTAACCTAAAATATTTAATGATAAAAAAAAAATTAAAACCTTCTTCCACTTGTTTACAAATGTACAAGTGGGAGAAATTTATACAGGTTTTTTAAATCTAAATTTAGAATTTCATCATGCAATGATAGTTTAAAAATTAGAAATAACTAGTATCTTAAATTTATGGGGAATGGGGAATGTTGTGAGTTGTGAGGCTCAAGTAATTGAGGGAGGGAAACAAGAAGACGAGGAGGAATCAGAACATACCAGGTTACTTAGATGTAGCCGTTAAACATATCCAAAGTCAACAATGTTAAAGCCCATTTTTACAAAGTTTTGAATAAATTACTCCTAAAGGTGTTACCATTAAGAAGTGGCCTTATCATGGCTGGTCTTAAAACATGATAATTCCGTCATCTACATTCACAATATGATAATATTCCACCCTGCCCCGCTAAAACAATAGGGGTGCGGATGCACGCGCGAGTCAACGGCCGTGCGGGGAGGGCATTATACAAAATACCAAACAGTAACGGTTTTCGCCACCCTCTGGCTCCGCATCGGAACAGTGCTATATGATTGGGCCCGAGAGGCGCCCCCGACCGGCAGATGTGCAATAGGAGAGCGAGGTGCGCAATCGACCCGCGTGCACCCCTCGTCGCCCGCGCCCCTGTGCGCTCCAGAGATGGAACGGGAGATTGCCTAAATTCGTACCAACGAAAATATATCGGACGGGTGCGTTAATTGTTCGCAACAGACGTGCGACGTGAGATATGTGCGTGCAGATCACGTTGATAGTAAAAAGCGTGTCGTTACATCTCTCTAACAGCATGAACACAAGATAATGCTATATGATAAATTAACCAGCGCCACATTGTATTCACATATTTATTTGTTTATTCATTTACATTGGGAACATTTGTATTTGCAAAACATAGTAATTTATCATCAATTGAGGTAAACGTGAGTTGAACTTGCATTATGTTTGCCTGGTCGATATTAATTCCTAACTAGACATATTGCCCGTTCTAAGGAATTAAATATGTTTTGGGTATGAAAATATCGAGTTGCAAGGTGTTTTATTATTTTTAATTTATCGTTGAAGCCCTTTTCGGTGGGTTTCGTAATTGTATCAGAAAAAAAAATTATGTTTATTATAACTTCCAACTATATATACTCTTTTTTCCAATATGTAAACAACAACCCTGTAAAATTTTAAAGCATTATTTTCTTATAACACTTTCAAGATACATTATTATGTAAACATGTAATCGCAACAAGTACACTCCGCTTCTCTACACAAGCATTACTTAAAAGTGTAAGTAGTATTGAAATTTGTATTAAAATGTATTCAATATCAACGAAAAAACATTTATTTACGCCCAAAATGGACTTTACAGACATTAAACTTTTTTTCCAGTACAGCACGCAATGTACGCGTATGTTATGAATATAAACTAACTAACTAACCATCACGCCGTTTCACCGCAGGGGTAGGCAGAGAGGACGGACCGCCAAAAAACTCGATCTTGGCATACACTTCTTGCTTCATTCACATTCATACATCGTCTCATACATTCTCTAATTCTATTATTCTGACTTCTGACATGGCCCGACTCGAGTATTTGATTCACTTGATCGTGCCATGTCTTCCTCGGGCGTCCCCGGCCTCTTCTTCCATTCACATTCGCGTCATACATTCTTCTTACACTCCTTTCTTCGTTCATTCGCTCCACATGCCCAAACCATCTAAGCGTCCCTTTCTTAATGTTACTCATTACGCTTACAACAGCCTATAACAAATAAATAATGATATATATGTACATAATATAAACAAAGTATTTAGTGGTAAGATTTGAATGATACATTTAATGATCAACTTTAAATTCACAGAATATTTTTTAACAATACCCACATAACCGGTAAGTTACAATAAAATTATAATCTAAGTAACATAGTAACAATGAAATAAGTTCGAAGCAGACAGACCTAGCCAATTTATTCGGACTAGTAATAACTATACACATATATATTTATCGGGAAGTACAAACAAATCATTTTAAAGAGCGCACGTTTGAATGTATTTGTGGACCCCGATAGTTGGTAAAATTGGTTCGTAATAGTTTGTGACACCCGCCCGCAGCCCTCCTTAGCCCACAGTAATCACACGATACAGTTAACTACTACACATTCAAAAATGTCTTTTAAATGATTCTACTGTTGATTGGCTATCGGAAGGTTGAACTAAGGAAATAACCAAAGCGCAGTATAGATGCCAAGATTGAAGAGCTTTTGAGTATGATGCCATAAAGCTTGGAATAAACTCACAAGCGAGATCTTCAGAGTGACCATCAATTAGGGTATCATTAGCTCAATGGTTAGAGTGTTGTGCCGGTAAGATTCCCAGTTGAGACCGACACCTTTTTATTTTCTATGTCTTTTTCAGTTTCATATTTTCATTTGAGATTTGTTAATATTTTCTTATTTTATTACACGCCCGTCTGGGCTTTTACATCTTCAATGATTAAATATTACGATGAGATTCGTAAGCTTCAATAAGTTATTCAAATAAATTGAATAATAAAGATAATTTGATCACTTTGCATTAGAGGATATAACGCAAGGTAACACTACCGATACCTCAAACCGTAAAGCAGTCAAACCCGTCATTCACCAGGGGCCTGATTCCGGTTCTTTGTAAGGTTAAGACATTGTCCTTATCCATAGGGTTAAAGACATTTTGCTTAACTGCGATTCCGATTACATGTCACTGACATTTTTAAGGGAGTTTGTAGTTTAATTATCACAGTATTATTGAAAATTGTGGGTGAATCACACATACTTAACACGCGTAGTTTATCATAATTTTTAGAATTTTAAACACTTTTATCTGACATTTGGGGATTTTGGCATTGGTGCTTTACAAACATCAGAATTTCGTTAATTCGGTTCATTTAATAGCATTATTATGCGAAAAGTGCCTCTCTAATAATGTTCAAAGTAAATACTTACGATAATATAGAGGTTTTCTTTTGTTAAAAGTACGCAAATATAGATAGTTTCAAAGAATGTCATTCGATGACAGTTGTCATAAGAGAGAAGGGGAACCGCAGTTAATCAATAAGTCTTTAAGCCCAAGGATAAGGGAAATGTCTTATCATAAAGAGAATCAGAATCAGGACCCAGGGCAGCGATATTCAAAACACCATTAGACTATCGAAGGAAATTAATTTATAATAATAATTTGACCCGACAGCGGCTGAGTTGGCATCGCGTTTGGGTCTCACCCAGGCGTCGTGAGTTCAATTCCTCGGCTGGCCAAGTCCCCCATCATGACACAAGCAACATCTTCCGCTTACTGTGATGGTAGTAGGAGATTTTCAAATATTGTCAGGTTTCTCGTAACCCGGGAATGTTTGTCTTTCTTTTAAAAAAAAAGATTAAAAAAATCGCGTAAGTGATACTACATAAAGGAGACAAGTATGAATTACATGCGTGCTGAGTATACCACTTCCGCTAAAAGGACAAGTAAGGATGGTACCAAGTCCTTATGAATAGTAATAATAATAATCCAACGTCATCTTCGTTTTGTAGTAGTGTACGTACTATAAACTGGTGCGACCTATTCAATTCAGTTCTTTTATAAACACGTCTTGAAAGAAATATCGTTTCATTGAAAAGCCGATAAGAACGGGGTCATACGCATTTTTAAGGGTCATGCAAAATCGGAGCATTAAACTACTATAGTCCTTGAGAAATTTGCATATAGGATGTCGTAATAAAAATAAAGCAACATTTCCAAACTTAGGTAAATTTAAAAATGCATTTCAAACATAAATATAGATGTAATTACACGGATTGGACTTTACATTAATAAAATAATTAGCAGTTATACCTAGTACCGACTTGGCCCGAGTTTCTATAACTAAATGATAATATTAGGATTTGATATGAAGCAATCACTCTGTGGTAGACATAATAAAATTTTAAATAAAAGTATTTTTGTTTTAACACCACTTTATAAGATACATTAGGGTTGAATAAATACCAAATTAAAAACAGAATTACAATACTTAAGGAAAACATAGAATAGAGGGGGAGAGAGAGTATATCAACTTTGGTGGGGTTTAGGTAAGAGAGGGGGGGTAGGAGTGGGATCGGGGAAGCGAAAGGGAAACGTGTGGAACTACTCTATAAATTTAAATGATTATTAAGGAAGTTGCTTTTATACACATTCTAAAAACGAACTCCGTTATCTAAAAAAAATAGGAACGTATCAGAAAAAGATAACATAACAACGGACCACTCAGCGGCAGTGCCATAGAGACTAGACAACTCTCTAAAACTTTTATGTCATGTATCCAATAATACACCTACCCCTATTTGCGGCCAAACCAGTTTGGAAAACAACCCCCGCACGTTAGCGGCCGGGGGTATGCTAACAGCTGGCCAAAGTTATAGTAGCTAACCGGTTACTGATGGTATCATAGTAATACTGTTTCATCTGAAATCTGTTCGGTCTCCTCCGCTTACCCCTGCGGAGATACGGAGTGTGTTTGTATTTATAATAATGGATATTTTCAATGAATTAAAATGGTTTAATTTAAGGCCTGTTTTATTTATTAATTTCTACTCTTAAACCCGGTAGTGACTGCGTGTTATTGTAATAATGTAATACGAGTCAAATTTCTCGATAATAATTATTTATACTGTAGCGCAGACCCGTGAAAATCACAAGATAAAAATATTTATTTATTTTATATATATTTTGTCGCGGCCGAGAATCGACCACCGATCAACTGCTTGGAATGCAACTATGCTGACCATTACACCACCAACTATTTATTTGCAAGAACGGTGGCATAAATTCATTATACACGTAATTAATGAAAATAAGAATTATCTATTCTTAAAATTCAGAATTAGATAAGATTTTTTTTTTAATAATTGATTTGATTTTTAGAATTAGTGTTAAATGTACATTTACGGACTCCAACTCACATCACGACCGTAATTATATTGTTTAATTAATTTATGTCAATTTTAACTATATAAGTTTAAGTATACGAGTTAAAAATAAATGTACTGCACAAAATAATATAATTTATCAGATTGTTTGATTTCATTCATCCTCAATGGCCGTTTATAAACAAAATATTATTTGTATTAACCTTCCGCAGAAGCGTTAATCTCAATACTAATAGTGCGCTGTTATCGTAAATAATATATATCCCCGTAAAAAATGTATAAAACGTCAACGCGTTGGCATTTCGTCGAAAAAAA
Source organism: Halesus radiatus (assembly GCA_022606495.2). Classification (NCBI taxonomy): domain Eukaryota; kingdom Metazoa; phylum Arthropoda; class Insecta; order Trichoptera; family Limnephilidae; genus Halesus; species Halesus radiatus. Next base: position 99,950 of record JAHDVE020000785.1, read on the forward strand.
CAATAACACTAGCGTAGAAATAGTATTTTCAAAACTCCCGCCATTATTGCTTCGCAAGCCTGCCGCCAGATGCCTCCGCAATAGCGCGTAGGTCCGTTGAGAAAAATTCAAATTTCAAACGAATCCATTCCACGCTCAGCGCGGCGTGTATTTCTGTACGTAGAAACAAATCAAGGAATCAGGCATTCCCGACGTAGCATACCTGTCTCTTTCTAACATGCAGGAATCGCGATTGCGATAAATGAAAGAGATGAAGAATGTACGCGCATGTGAAACATCACGAATTCGTAGAACACGCACGAGTAAAAAGAACGCAGCAATTTGTATTTCAGAATTATTTGTCTTTTGTGGGAATTAGCGCTTGTCGGCATGTGCGTAGTTTTGCAATTTTGCATGACAGCGCGGCGGGTCGCGTGATATTTCGTATATAATATTCGTGAATGTGATTTCTTTCGGGCAGAGAGCGCGTAATGGCGCGCGTATGATGTATTATTTTCGTCTCCACCACGTATGCTCGCGGGAGTCGGCCGCGCAAACAGAGAGATAACGCAAACAGATCGCCATTATTATTATTACAATAATTTATTCACAACAAGGAGGTTCTCCTTTCGAACAAGCGAGCTGCCGGTCTTACGCGATGCACACGAAAACGCAGCAAAATTAATTTTAAACGCATTTTAGATTCAGTAAATACTTTTTTTCATAGGTTTTCTAAGGATTCTTTTCTGTTACCGAGAGAAGTGGATATCCATTTATTTTTTGTCATATTAAACAAATTATTATGTGATAGCGAAGCTTTGAAGGGCAAATAGCGTTGTATTTATTTATTTGAGATGTTAACATCGTACCTATAGCATTCATTCAATAATCAAAATAAATACAATAATTTATCTATGAACTGACTCCTGTTGTGATTGACACATTCTGTCAACAACTGCTGCGAGAATTGTGTCTCTTTCTTACTCTCATTCCTTCTCGCTATCGGCCCGATGTGGCTTTGCGTCTATAAGCGGTTGCTGACATAATTCACTACCAACTCAACGTTTTTATTTTATTTTTAAAATAACTAAAATATGATATCCCAAAATTGCGCTATATAAATTAGTTATACTGTAGTAACTAACCACTCTAGGCGAGCTTTTCCACGGGCTAAATGCCGCACGCTAAGCATGAATTATTTATACATATTATGCTAAGTGGGCTTCTGTCAATACAGTGGGACATTTTTGTATAATGACGGTAGCAATTATGGAAGCCATCAGTGCCAATCAATCAGCCAATTTTAACGATGAATTGTATTGAAAACGCAAGTAAACTGAACGTTGCGTAAAGAACGCGAATTGATTATTCTCAGCTAGAAAATATTCTAATTATTACAAGTGTTTATTTAAGTTTCAATAATTCAATTGCATTCCGTCACGATTGGAAAGACATTTTGATATAACGGATGAATTGAGGCGGAGCTATCAGTATTTCGATTAATTTATACTACAAATCAGTTTACATTATGATAACAAAAAAAAATCCGTTTGGATAAATTGAGGCTTTTCCTACATTTTCGCTTGAATGGTATTAAAATAAGATTGTTAATTTCGTTTTAAAAAAATAGAAGCGTAAACTAATTAATATTTTTTTTTCATTACAAAATTATGAATGCATACGTATAATAAACAAATTAAAAAATATACTACTTTATTCAAATATTCCTGATGAAGAAAGCATCGCATTCGAAACATGTATCATATATCAGTGGTGAAAACAAAGTGCCACAAAGTGACTACCAATCGTTTGAAGAAATTATAAATAAATAAATACTACTTTATAGCTAAGCTTATTTGTGACATTTTTAGAATCTGTTTTCCAAGCGATTTTAATGCTTATTACGCTATATTCGTGTATATTTGACGATTAAGACGAAGCTTTTAGTAATATTTTTGGTTAGTGCGAGTGCAGTTCCGCAGAGTTGTAACCGGCTGCAGGCCGCGGGGTGAAGATCGCCCCGATGGTAGCCGACCTTCGATAGGAGAGGGGATATAAAAGAAGATGTTACGAACTAATCTCAATTATGTAGCAGAAAATCGGCGTGACGAACAGGAACAGAAAAAAAACTCTAGAACGGTGAGCTCTGGCGCCACGAATTTTTCAGACTTTTTTAATGGAACTTATAAGTCAACGCAACTATTCTCAACTTGCTTTTCCATCACGAGCTATCGAGTTTTGAAATATTAATTTAACTGACAAATTTGAATATTTCCTTGCCTAAGCGCCCTTGAGGTGATTCTACACAAAAAGGCGCTATAGAAATCAACCAAATATTATTATAAAGTATACTAAACACAGAGTACATTATATACATTCATACTAAATTCAGAGTTGTATTGGATAAAATATTCGCAATATACATATTTTTCAGCATATGCATGCGAGTGACATGGTAGTTCGAGAGGGGTGCGGGGTTTCGTTAGCCATGCCAAAATGCGCGGTCGTCAGTAGCAGCCGGCGGTCTGCCGGTAGTAATGGCCGTATCATGCGTGGCCGAAGTTTTTTCTCGTTTTCAGCACTTACACAAAATATTTTTCGAACATATGATACGTAGCACGATAACATGTACCATTAATAAAATTATTTACATAAGCAATTGATGTAAACTATTAATTTTTATTCAACTTGTAAATGACAAAACTCTAAATGTGTTTACTGTACACGGAGTGTACAGCGCCGGAGTTCGAGGGATTTTCTAGTACCGTAAGGGAAGATTTAAGAAGAACGGCTGCGCTGCCTGTTTCATACATAACTTAATTTTGGATTTGAGGGCAAAATACCCATCCAAACTGAATGGTATACATATATATATATACTTTTTTTTTTAATTAAAGGTTTAGTAAATATCTAGTACGTATGAGAAGTATTTTATTTATTTTTGTTATAAATTATGAAGTATATATGGGCCATGAAAAATAAATAATTTTAATAATTTTAGAGGCAACTTGGAAAATTATTTGTGGTTTTATCGTTTTATTTTAATCATATTTGCCATGTAAAATATGATTACGTAAATAAAAATATAAAAACAAAACATTAAAAAAAACCTTTTCGAGCCGATATTTTAAATTATGTACTGCAAATACGTGTTCAATTAAGTGTTCCAACGTAAATTGGTTGTTTTTAATTTAAAGTTCGCCATAATGCTTTTATAAATATATTTTTAAATTTTTTGTTTTATATTTCATTATATTTTCAAAGCACAAGGGGTAAAACTTTTTTTTTAAATCACCGTTAGCCCCCAAATAATTGTTAAAGGTGCCTCTAAAATCGCAAAATCAATTCCTTTAATTGCCTATATTTCATAATATAAAATAAATAAATTACTTCTAATCCGTACTACGTATTTACTATACTTTTTGATGAAAAAAAATATCATTAGTTTTAGGTGAGTATTTTGGCCTCAAATCCAAAATTAAGTTTTGTATGAAACAGGCCGCGCAGTCGTTTCTCTTAAGATCGATATTGATCAATCAGAAACAGTTTTTTAATCTATTCCAGGACGAACAATACAAAGAACCCTTTGTAAAATAATTTACCAGGTGAAATACAAATAACATAAGTTCAAAGACCTTCTCCCTTGCATCAAAAGAAATCAGGCACTTATAAAAGGTGCAATTCACAGGTGATCCAAGATTCATATTGTCAAACAACAATAGAACGTTTTATGCACCTTACGTCCTATCGGGAAGTATAGGAACCCAAACGTATCGGCAATGTAAAAATATAGTCCATCAACAATGAATGACGACGAAACACGGTACAGTAATAATTATTATTTTGCATCTGGTCTTTGTGGCAGATGCGCATGGCACGCTCTAACGACCCCGATTCGGCAAGGGTCTGCGCATCTAATAATACCACCAGAAAAGTGCCCTAATAGTAAAGGTAAGATTTTTACATTCATTAGGGGAATTTTAACTTGTATAGGGGAAGGAACTTGAGTTGATATAATTGCTTTTATTAGGACATAAAGTCGACTATCGCAGGATGAGGGCATATCGGTCTGGTAATAATAATAATACTTGGACGATTTATATAGCGCCGTTTTTTGTGAAAAATCACCTCAAGGGCGCTGTACAAATACTACTTGCTAGGGTTTATCTTATTATGTACATATACAGAAAACATACTTAACTGGTAGGGCACTCCAGATTAAAACTTAATTAAATTACAATGTTTTGGGCTGAGATGATATGACTTTGCACGCACGGGACACATATATTAGAAAACACTGCACATTGCATGACATTGAAGTTACTGTTTAAATCCTATTTGTCATTGGTATTATATACATTAGAAGGTTATTGACAAAAGAAGAGTAGGTGCTTATTTGAAACATGATTTTTTTTTCTGGTAGTGATGGCGTTACAATTATTGAAGACACCAGTAAGTTAATGAAGGTTTTATTTTACTACTTTTAAAAATCTGTCATTTTTTTATTAATTTCTTTCATAGATAGCTAAGAAACATACGTGACTGGTACGAGTGCAATTCCATTACCATATGGTAGAATACACCAGAAGCGAAACTACTTCGATAAGGTTGGGTATAATTAAGGACGAAAAGAAACAATTTACTTAATAATTATGGTACTGCCACTGAGAGCTCCTTCGTAACACGATCTAAAAAAAATCTTAAATGTGAGCTCTGGCACCATGAAATATGCACAACTTCCATCATGTGCTATTGAGCTTAGAAAAATCGAATAAACTATTAAAAAATAAGACAAGACGTCATATTTTTTTTATTTCATGCATTTCGATTATTACAAACAATTTGGAAGTGATGTGATGTACGTAACATTCTAATTGAAAAATTCAAATTAATAAAACAATATAATTTCGAATCTAATTCTAAAATACATAATTCTTATTTTCAGTACATACCTACAATGAATTAATGCCACCGTTATTGCAGTTGGTGGTGTAATAATGGTCAGCATAGTTGCCGTCAAAGCAGTTGATCTGGATTCAATTCTAGGCCAGTGGCAATATATACACATTTTAAAAAAAAAATAGTTTTATTTAATAATATATTGTGATTTTTCACGGGTTGACTGCGCTAGTCGAGCAAAAAAATAAGAAAAAATTAAATAACATCAGTACTAAGGCATACCGCTGAGAGATCCGTTACAACCTCTCCTTTCTCAAAAACGACGCATGCAACAGAAAGCAAGGTTAAACATATTTCCCAGCGGCTGAAAGTCTTTTTATAAAAAGACATAGTATTTATATTATTTTGTTGGTAAACAAAATGTCGTGAAAGTAGAACGTCGACGAGTAGTAGTGGCAAAGGAATGTCGCTTGGTCTCTGGTTGTAAATCAAATAGTAGTAAGCCGCGACTAACGGACGCGAATTGCCTCAACGAAGTTTTACTACGGCCCGACTTGCCAAATAATGTGGATGCCCGCTACAGTACCGTTACAACTCCAGTAGGTACCATTATTTATCTGCGGTCGGGGCGATTCTTCACCTCGGAGGCCTGCCTGCCTGCCTAGCCAAAATCTGATCATAGTACCTTAAGCGTCTCAGCTCAAATGCATCACGGATGAGATAGGCAGACTCACTAGCAGATGATGTGATGAATGAGAAAATGGGCTTTATTAATAATTCTTGGGATTTTTAGTACGAAGAACGTCTTCGGTGTATTTCACATTATTTCTTGGTTTATTAAGTATGTATTGTACTGAAAAAATATGAATCTTTGTACTGGCAATTGAAAAGAGATTTTAAAAAATATATATTTTATGTAGAACTTCATATTGCAAAGGCACCAGTGATAAAGCTCACTTGCAACCTTTCAAACGAAGCACGCAAATCTAGACTAATTACAACGGAGCTCTATGCAGCAGAAACAAATGTATTGTTCGTAATTGTTTGAACGCTTTCTTCGGAAAAAACGGCTTTACTTCAATAATTCACCCCTCCATTAACAAAGTTTGATTTTGTTGGTAATCTTGGAAAATGTGTTTTTTAAATCGACTTTAACATTACTGCGGGCAAACAGAAAGCGAAAATCATAAGGAAATCGCATAATCGGTAAAGTGGTGGCTTTGAGGTAAGTATGTTTTCTGTTTATGTACATAATAATATAAACCCTAGCAAGTAGTATTTGTACAGCGCCCTTGAGGTGATTTTTCACAAAAACGGCGCTATATAAATCATCCAAGTATTATTATTATTATTTGAGCACAATATTCTGGTGCAATGAACTAAATCTCGTATTTTTCAATATTGGATTATAAAATAATCATTCGACTAAGTACCTACGCAATTTTTATAGCGTGGGCGAAACGAGAACTACTCAATTGAAACATTAGAATTCAGAACAAGAATCGCGAATGAATTTCCCGCTACGTGTTGTGGCGGGAAACGAAACTTTTCATCGTAAAGCAAATTTTCAAAAATAATGGGATATTCGTAGGCAACTCTCACCGGTTTATCGACGGTGCGGTTGGGTTTTACAGATTGAATTCGTATTAATAATTGTGTTAATAGCCTTGGATTAGTGCTGGATAATCTCAATGTGGGTTGCAGTTGACCCATTACTTTTATAGTGAAATAGTAGTCGTGATAGAGCTGAATATATTGCTAATCAAGAAATAGATAATTCTTGGAATATACCTAATATATTTTCTATGACATACACGAAAAAGTTTAATAAATAGCATATATAAGAATGTTTAAACTTAAATAAATGAACTTAGTTAATTCTTGAATGATTTTCAAATCGTATGGAATCGAGAAGGAAGGGTTCAATCTTTATCATAATATTTCGTGTCCGATTCACGTAAGAATCTATGGAAGTTCAATATAATAATCATTACACTATTGTCATCTGTCCGAATCAACTTAATTTCGCGTCCGTTATCAAAATATTACTACAACAACAAAAAAAAGCCATGAAAAATGCACACAAAAGATTTATTCCATAATAAATAACGAAGATAGTCCTACCTGTAATTTTTTTCTGAATATTGGATGGATCCGGTTTCGTCTTCTTTTCGATCTTCTGCATGGGCTGCAACTCTACTTCCATAGGTATGACGATCGGGGTGGTGACGGGAGGCGTGCTGCTGATCACGTCGGGACGAATCCAACCTGTAATTTTTTTCTGAATCTTGGATAGATCCGGCTTCGTCCTCTTTTCGATCTTCTTCATGGGCTGTAACTCTACTTCCATAGGCGTGACGATCGGCGTGATAATGGCAGGCGTGCTGCTGATCACGTCGGGGCGAAGAATCGTCTGCTTCGGGCCAGTCCGCTTCCACTCGAACCTGTTCTTGCCCGCCAGCGGACACTCGGCCCTGAAGTCGAACCCCCATCGCAGGCAGCCCTCGTCTGTGGCCCTGTTCAGCTCCAGATCAGCCAGGGCCTTGGCCGCTGCACCGGGGCTGCCGAACAGATTCCTCCTGACCCCTAGCATGGCGGGCGCCCTCCCATTCCCGCCTCTCGGAGCCCTGATCTTCCGCAACACCGCGGGACTCAAAACCCTCACACTCATTGTAGACATATTCAAAGTTATATTAAATTTACAAAACTATCGCGATATTGCTACTATTGCTATGACAGTAGTACTTCTAATGCGATAGTAACGCACACTATGATAGTACGAGTAACTTCTACACGCGTGTAATTGTATGTGTCTATCACATTTGCGCCGTGTTTGGCTCGCGTCACGTTATAGCAAAAATCAGACATAAATGTCCTAGTCTTACATATTTAAAACAAGTGTTCACAAAAATGCACAATTACGACAATTCAATATTCGGTTCTTCTCGAGTTTTGTACAAAGTGACAAGTCCACAAGGCAATATTTTTCAACACCAGTACAAACTTAAATAAAAATCACATAGGTTTATTTATACACTGAATAACAAAGTACAGATTAAGTAACGACACCATATATTAGAAATATTTGCGATATTTCAATTCTGACAATGTAAATATATTTCGCGGTCTTTGGTTTTGTATTTGTTGATGAGTACAAATTGTAAAATGGATTCGCCCAATAAATAACTAGCGGAGCGCGCAACACGTCCGGCGCGCAACGATTCTCGGGAGCCACTAACGAAAATGGAAATGGCCTCTAGCAACGGCAACTAGCCCTAGCGACGTGAGCGGCACAATATCAGTGCGGGTTCGTACTCTATTAAATATTTTTTCACCATCACTATTTTTTTGCTTTCAAATACTGAATAGTAATAAAATGTTAATTTTCTAATATGAATATTTATTTTATTAAAACATATTTTCTTTATATTGTTTTCTAAGTCGGTACTAAGATAAATGAGAGATTTGGCATTATGAAATTATTACTTATATTGTCTAATTGTTATAAGCCCTGTCCACACACCACGCTGCTAGTGTTCGAGGCAATTATACCCTCAAAAATTACAAACGAAATCAATAATGACCTTAATATTTGATATTTGATCGCGCTTATCTAGGTTATGCGTTGCACGCCTCGCGGAGTCAGAACGGAGCTACTTTAAATGTAGGTTCCAAAAATATTTTATATATATTATTCCTGAAATTCATTTAACTTACTTAAATTGTACCTGGTTAATGTTAAAAATCCCAATATTTATTTATTTTTTTATTTTTTTTTTATTGTATAATATTAATTATATACAGTGGGAACTTATACCCGCTAAGCCACTGCAAGTAGCTTGTCAGCAGGAGTTTATTTCAACAATATAATTTAATACAACAATAAATTACAATCATCATACAAATGTAGGGCAAAAATTATTATATTTAGGCGCATGCATCTTGTCCTGTACATAAGTTGAGAAAAAAAAATTAAAGAGAAAAAATAATGGTAAAAGCATTACAGATTTGTTATTGAGATACTAGAGTCCAATTTTATAACACCGATTTAAATAATATTATAAAAATGTCAATATCATAAAAAATATCAAAATTATAAAAGTACCAATATTATAAAAGTATCAATATTATAAAAATATCAATATTAAGGGCATGAACAATGAAATCCACGGAGCCGTCTTCTAGAGTTTTATGCTTGCGCCGTAGAAGTTAGACGAATATCACTAAAACGATTAATTCATAAATAGTAATATTTGTCGGTACATATTGAAATGATACCTACACAATATGATCCATAGTAAAGTAAAGATTTTTAACAAACTGGTTGAAAGCATCAAATTCATAACTGGGCTTTCCGCGTTCGAATCCTCCATATAAAGTTCTTACAGAGAAGAACTCTGATGTTATCAAGATTTCCGTAACTGAGGCAAAATTTCAATTTGCAAAGTTTCTTACTTGTGCATATAATTATTACATATACAGATTGTGTCAAACCATACCCAATAAGTTTTATGAAGTGATTCCTGAATTTATTTGGAGTAAAAAATATGGACGGTATTTTGGTATCAGGTGACTTTTATTTTACTTAAAAACATTAAAAAAATCAGTAGGTATTGGACACTGGTAGGGGTGGGTGGTTGGTCGGTTACTTGGCTGAATGACCAGTGACGACATGTAATAGTTTTTTTTTGTTGAATTTGAAAAAACTTTTCAAAAAATCAACAACAAAAAAAATCACCGAATAAACTGGGCAATCACTGGTAGTATGTCGGGTACATCATAATACTTTTGTATATATATATACATGACGAGATGACAAAGAAGATGGTGTACCTACTTACGAACCCGAAATCTCGGCAAAAATTGAATTAAATAAATATTCGTTACACATATACAAATGCGGACAGTAAAAAAATGTGTCTAGGGTTGGGTACTTTTTTTAAACGAAAAGATTTGTTAACATTTTAACCTAATATTATTATGCTAAAATAAATTAAAAGCAAAATGTTAGAGGGTATTATAGATATTATCTCTGTATGATAATCTGTAAATAATTAAAGAAAAGTGGTGTCACCTCTCTTTAGTTGCAAAATTAGCTGTTTTCGAGACAAATCATCGTGTTATATTGATTAATTATTAAGGTGTAATTTTTACTACTTTCTTTTTTTAAAGCGCCCTCTAGGTGACTGACACAAACGGCGACAAACCGTTAGTCAATCATTATTATCTTTTTTTATTTAGATAAATCTTTGCAGTATTTTTTGTGAACATTTTTGATTAATTGATTAGGTTCTGATTGAGAAATTGTATAAAAAATCATACCAAGCAATACCGTTTTCTCTGATGACAGATAAGGGTTTCAAAAAAAAAAACATGAAACTTTTTTTAAAGTTTTAATAATTTTAGGGAATTTACATGATTTTCAACGAAATCATTAGTACGCAAATTGGCAAAATAATTAGCATTCATAAATGATTTTCTTTTAAAAAAATAATAAAGATTTAAACAAATATTTAAGTTATTATAATGCATAATTATTTATCAACCCAGCCCTCTGGATGAACAAATTGAAAGCGTAAAATGATAATAAAACGGGCACCCGCATGACTCAAATAATTCTCAATGTTGGCCACGAGGTGTCACTGGTACTCGCCCAGCAAGTGCTGCCATCGGTGGTAATTATACGAACCTCTGCCCTCAGGAAGAAAAGGCCAACTAGTAAAAAATTCATAGTAATTTGCCCTAGTGCCATGATACACAATCTTAAAATGATATCACATTTTAGCGTAGTTGCTTAATTTTACCTAGGGTTTTAATTCCATCAAGTTGTTATTACCAAATTGACGGACGTTCAAAACTGTAGCGGATCTCCTCTAACACACAGCAGTATAATATATAAAATATAAGATTTATATTGTGGTCCCCATTACTCCGTGAAAATCCCCACCGAAGCCGAATGATACCAGTTTGGCTGCGTTTGATTTTACAAACGTGTTGCTTGATGTTTTCCGGCTTGAAAATGGAGGTAAAATTGAATATTAAGCATCAGGTTAGTGTTTTAATTTACTCATTATAAATACTTGAACGATATAATAAGCAAGGCTTTACTTTATGAATATTAGGATATTATTTATTAGACCCGTTCAAATATATTAATTTGATTTGATAATATTTCAAAGGAAATTGATATTTCATTACAACTAAAGTGCAGTCTGTAAGTTTTGGTTTTCAAATTTGCCTACGCAATTATTAGACACAAAAACCTAAATAAATAATGTCTATTAAAATGAATATTAGTAATTAGGTACTGCCCGACTTAGCTCGAGTTTTATTATTTTTATAGAAATATTTTTTCTCTTTAAGCATAAAAAAACAATATGGCTTCATGTCTTACATTTTACCGATTAATATTTCAAAGCTTTCAATAGATCATGATGGAAATGATGCTGTGACTCTGAGCAGAAAAGCTTTGCAAAATTCATAACGCCATAACAATCGTGAGTTCTTGGTGCTTCAGCAAGTAGAATTTTTGCCTTTTAGTGAAGATTTTTGTTATTTTTAGATACTTACATCGATTTATTCCTTTTCTAGCCATTTTCTATTGGTCGCATTCACATAAAAGTTTGTAGATCTGTACCATTACCAATGCAATTCACCAAGGTGCAGAAACAAACCTTTTATCATGGCAAGGATCAGGCAGATGTTTGATACAATAATCAATGCCTAATTCTCGGCTCATAAGCCATTGTGTCATGATGGATCACCCCCATTTGTCATCGCTGCATACCTCTTCTAGGGAATGTTTTTTTTTTCTTAAAAGTAGGTACCTACCTACTTCATACACTGATAATATTAACATATTAAATGTCTATTACCTATTATACATGGCAACATCAATCATGTGGGACCATAAATAATAGTAAATCTACTCTAATATAGGTAGGTACCTATTATAACAACTGCATGGCCACAGCTATCAGTGCTGATCTGTATAGCTTGGCAATGAACGTAGACGTCTAATAAGGTTGGATTTTTTTATTACTATGGCACCACCATGCTACCTACTCAATCTGTCTTCGAAATTTTTTTTATACATCATCTTTTTTCACATTATCTTTTTTTTATATGAATACCGCACAAGAGTCCCAAACTGCTCCCAATCGTCTGGAGCCAGTGAGACTATGGCATTCCCAATTGGGAAATGTTGTGAGGCTGAAGGTATTGGGGAGGGGAAGGAGAAGGGGGAGAGGTGGGGAAAAGGGGAAATACCTGGCTATTCAGATCTGGTCACCAAACACGGCTAAAAGCCATTTCAAGCAACGTTTCAATTCTGAATGGTGATCTTTCACCAGGGCGATACTGAGAGTATCTTCCACTCTGTGAATTAGGTTTTGTTTTGATATAACATATAATAAATTGGTACTTTGATAAATACATTTCAGAAATACAAAAATCTAGAATGTGACGTAGAATCACCTCCTTTCGGAATGTAAAGGTGTTTTTTTAGAGGTTTACAAATTCAAAATGAAAAAAAACGCATTAAAATAATGTTAAAGTCTATGATATTGGCTTTATTTATTTAGAGGTATTCAAATTATCTCTAAAAAAAAATAAAGCCAATATCATAGACATTAACATTATTTTAATGTGTTTTTTTTTTTTCATTTTGAATTTGTATACCTCTAAAAATACACCCTTTACTACTAATTTATTGCGTTTTTTATTGCAATTTTTATTATGTTATGTTTCTGCAAGATACCCAATCAGGTATAATAAAGGCTTGCTGTTTTATAAACACGTATATTATAAACTGTTCATATTTTACAACGTCATAGTAATTATAATTCTACTGCCTTTATTACCCACTTATTGCGCTGACACTAGCTACTTACATAGTAACTACCTTCTCACTTCTTTTATACTTATGTTATTTTTTATGCACTAAACTACTTCTTATACTCTTTTGTACAACCTGCTGTTATAATGTAACCACAGGATAAACTATTATTCATTGTGATAATTACGCTGTAACTACATACTGTTATATTGTATCTACTTACTTCTTTTACACCTATTTATTATTTTATGTGTACATTATTGTATTCCCTTGTAAAACTATGTGATAAATGTATCAACATGTAAAAGCCTCCTAGGCGTGAATAAATAAATAATTTCTGATGACCGTTTAAAGTTAAAAAGTATGCATTTGGACCATTCTGCTCTTTTAAACTTCTTTAATAATTCCATGAGCCATCTTTTGTTTAGTCCAATATGCAATGTGTACTTACTGCGGTGCATTCAATTTTAATAATAAAGCGGTTTTCAAAAAACAAATTATAACAACATGTACTTAATGATAAGTATGAAAAGCAGTTTTTAAGCGCGCTGAAGTAGGTTGGTATGTAAAAAAAAAAAATTAAATAATGTTGCATGACCGAAATAATGCCAGTGAGACCCAAAACATGCCTTAAAAATTTCCAAAACTAATAATAATAAAACAAAAACATTTTGATGGAAAGCGATAACGACAGATTAGGACAAAATATGTTTTTGAACCAAAAGGGTTTCTGGGATCTATCTGAATTATACCACTGTGTATGCCCTGTAGCAGGTGTACTAGGTAGTTCGTTATTTTATTAACATCAAAAACATCAAAGGCAAAATTACTTGCTTACATTATCTATGAACACATTCACGCACGGTGTAATGTGAATTCTCCCCTCTGCGCCGTGCCTGCCACTTCACGTGTCTGCGCTGCACGGTGCCGGTAGATGTGAATAGACATTCAGGAGTCAAAAAGCTCCTGGTGCCTTTTTCCAGCAAATGGCAATCTCAAAAAGTGTCGCCATTGTTTCTATGTACTAGAAAACTACATCAGGGGTCTGATTCCGGTATTTTTAGGGATAAGCCAATATCCTTATCCTTAGGTTAAAAGACTTTTTGATTAACTGCGGTTCCGGTTCTCTCGGATGACAGCTGTCATTCAGAGAATGACATTTTTTTAAAATATCTATATTTGCGTAGTTTTAACAAAAGAAAAAACTCAATATTATCGTAAATATTGACTTTAAACATTGTTAGCGATTCATTGTTATGTCAAATAAAAATAATTTAAATTCTAAAAATTATAATAAACTACAAGTGTAAAGTAGGTAATAATACATTACAAGTGTTAAGTATGTGTGATGCACCAATAAATTTTAATAATACCGTGAATATTAAAACCACAAACTCCTTTATAAATGTATTGTCATTTATATGTAATAAGAATCGCAGTTAAGCAAAATGTCTTTAACCCTAAGAATAAGGACAATGTATCTTTAGAGAACCGAAATCAGGCCCAAGGCCTTTTCACTGCCAATATTATGAACAGGGCATGAAAAAAAGTCGCAATTACTCGACATGAGTCGTTGATAAATATGAACAAAGAATAAACTGAATCAATCGTCTAGGAACACGTCCTCAGCTGATGTCAATCTAGAAGAGGCCGCACAACTAACCCCCGAATTAAACCTTTTGATTTAGATGGAACGTAGACCCCTATAATAAAAAATGTATTCCAACGGTTTGTAACAACCCCGAACCTAGAACTTATTATACTTATTACTCACCTAGGTGATCGTCGTGATCGATCATACGGGGACATTCAATTCTATTCGGGGAGAACTCTTCACAAAGAAATCAAATGATATTAACCCTCCAAACTTACCACCATGATATTTATACAGGGTCATGCGTTATCGAAAAAAAACCCAAAATTAGAGATTACTTGAATTTGTTTTAATCAATAGACATTTCTTCGGTAGTAACCTGCGGGTCACGGCTAGGCTATGAACAGTTTTATTGGGATTTCAATCGTAGACTAAAAAAGGGGGAAAAATATCTAAAATAATCGTTGCATTTTGGAACTGGTAGATAAAGGTATTCTAAGCATTTCCTCATACTTTTTTTTATATGAATACCGCACAAGAGTCTCAAACTGCTCCCAACCGTCTGGAGCCAGTGAGACTATGGCATTTCCAATTGGGGAATGTTGTGAGGATGAAGGTATTGGGGAGGGGAAGGAGAAGGGGGAGAGGAAGGTGGGGAAAATGGGAAATACTACTTAACTAACCAGGTAAGTATGTTTTTCTGTATCTGTTTGTACATAATTAGTTAAGAAATATTTGTACAGCGTTTTTTCACAAAAACGGCGCTATACAAATCATCCAATTATTATTATTATTATTATTAACTACTTAACTAAACACAGAATTTTTATAGTTACACTTTGGAGCTGATGGATTGATATGTACTACGTTGACATCACAGAGTAAATAATGCATAGAGATGCCCTAATACGCAAGGGGAAGAAACCAAAGTAAGAGGTAGACGTGGCGTCAATTTAAGCAATACAGCAAATAACTAAAAAAAAGTTCGGCTTGCTTACAAAAATCGATACGTATTTAGTTTGACTCTTATATACATACATGTTTTATAATTTTCTTAACGCAGTCAAAATCACGCGAAACAAATGTGGACGTCAGTGAACTAGGGTGGTGTCAAAATGGGAATCACGTGAACTTTGCTTCCAGCCGTCGAAATGGTACGTTAGGGCAAGTCTATTCATTCTAGCGTCAGTGGTTGTCATAATTGGTAGCATGAGAACAGGTCGTTTTTACTTATCCTTGTAATCTCATTAGTTTGAGTGTGGAATGATTTATCAACTTTTGTGTACCTCCCTCCTGCAACAGGTTGACTCCTTCCTTTCCCCCAAAAAACCCTCCACACAGCATCCTCTAGAATAGATGACATATTTAAAACGAAATTTAAATTAAACAATTATTTTATTTTATATAGACTAGAATTTATTAATCAAGTATAATATATTTTCTTTGTGTTACAATAATATTATCTCTTATCTAATCGTACTTAAGGCCTAATGCACAGTCTTTACAATAGAAAACAAAGAAATATGCAAAATAATAGTGCGGGCAGTTTTCAATATCTGCAAGCGACATTAGGGCCGGCTTCATAAACTCACGGGTCTCACTAGTTTCGTGAAACCGGACCTAACAAAAGAAAATGTTTACACCATTTATTTCAATGAAGGTCTATCTTGAATCGCCATTGTCTTTTGTAAAATGGCGATTTAAGGTAAAATCACATTGCGAGTAGGAACTTCACTACAAGGCGTATAGAAAGAAAAGTCATTAAAAATAATTTTAAAACACAACCAGTTGCTATAATATGTTCAAATTTAATTAATTTGCATGAATTATTTCCTTTAATATTCATTTTGAGCTCGAAATAAATTTAAAAAAAAGCGATTTATTGCGTTCTGATTGGTCGAAAAAATGTTTCCAGATTAAATCATTAACTAATTAATTAAAAATTTGTTTGTAAGTGTCGTTTGTTTCTATACACCTCGTTAAGACATACCCGTGATAGATCCATTGCAAACTCTCCCTATTTCGCATAAACAAACAGGTATCAGAAAGAGAGGTAGAAACGGAGCTCTCAGCGGCAGGGTTACGTAATTACCGAAAACATTTAATTTGTTTCAGTTTGCGAAAATCTTGCAATGTTTCCTTTCCAAATTCTTTACTGGTAAAAACATCCAACTGCCAATAATTTATTACACACCTATATTACTTTCTTAACATCGAATAATTCGGATTGATTTGTAATTTACGAATAACCCCATTTTTTAATACAAATTTATTTAAATTACAGTAAACCAATCTTTGGAAATATGTGGTTTCTGATATATTTAAAAATAAATAATTTCCCTTACCATGGACAAGCGCTTTGTTATTTTTTAAATTTAGCTACCACCTTAACTGTAATAAAAAAAAAAAAAAACTATATTTTTAAACTAAAAAATATCTTGTTTTGGTTTCAAATATAAAACATTTTGGATACTGTTATACAGACGCAAAATAAAACCAAAAATCAAACTGCAAAGTTTTTGCGTGGCTATATCGACATGCTAATGATCGCATTGTGCATGCCCCTTTTAACCTCACGTAATTCAACAGCTTTCTTCTTCTTTTTTATTTTCCCATCCTCCTCTATTTGTTGGGTTAGGTTAGGTTAGATTCAGAGGAGCATGTACAATGCAATCGTTAGCACGTCGATATGGCCACGCAAAATTGATCACTTTTATTTGCGATTATATTCAGCGTCTGTATACCAAAGTTTGAAAATTAAATCAAACAGTTATTGTCAAGTTATGTACAAGACAACAACAAAGGGCCGTCGTCTTCACACACTTCTTTATTTATTTATTTTTTTTACATAAAATAAAGGTTGTGAAAATTGGTTCCATGGCAATTCAACACACGTTTGAATCAGCTCACTCTAAAAAAGTACCAAAAAACCCAATTAACCCTATTTAAAAAAAAAATTAAACATTAAAATGGTTAATTAGGTTAGGCTAAATTAGGTTTTCCGGTTAGCTTTTTTTTGTACTTTAATTAATGAATTTATATCGCTATTAAAAAGTGTGCCGGTACATACGTGTGTTAAATTATCCGGTCATCGTGAAAATTACCCCTAGTGATTCAACTAATATCTATTAGTAATAGAGTCTAAGCGTTTTCTGCAACACAATAACAATACAAAAATAAGAAATGATTAAAAAAAACACTACATTGATTATTACAATCACACCATTGCACATTCAACCTTTCACTTTTTCACTTAACCTCAAACTTTAATTTCTTGAGAAACCGGTCTGCATCCTTTACAGTGGATCTATAACACCTTCTCTGCACTTACAGCGAGACTATCTCTTCACTCTCGTATCCTGCAGTTGTTGCTTGGATTTTTTGGTTGAGTGTTTTGCCAATATCCGTACTCCCCTCGACAGTGATGTTTTGCCTCGCGTCTTTAACACGGAAAATAAAACTGACACAGGACGGAGTGCTGACGAGACCTCCCTAGGATAGTATCGCCGAAAGCGTAGGGCAGGTATTACGAAAAAATAAACCGAGAGCTGGCATCTAATCAGGGATGCATATCGCAGAGAACTCCATTGTAACTACTCCTATTTCGTAACGCATGGAACAGGAGAGGTTACAACGGAGCTATCAGCGGCCGGACCATAACCAAGAAATAATATGCACTACGGCCTGATTAAATAATAAACTCCAACTATCCCTGTGGAAACAGCCAAAGAAATTACCATAATAAATTATCATAGTATCTATCTATGGTGAGTGAAAGGTACTACAAGAAACTCGTTGAGAATTTCAGATATAATTGGATAATAAATGCTAAGGAACTCCGGCCAGGTGTTGCCGACGACATCTTCAGTTCTCCTTGTCGCTGCAGGATGACGACTCTGAGAATTTTCGGGACCTCCAGTAATCTGAAATTAAAATAAAAAGACCCGTTAATTTACAAACTCATTAAAGGGGGAATATGGACCATATTCGAAATGGCACTATCCTCGAACGAAGATTACCCTACTCTAAGCATTGAACATCGGCCAAGTGTACCCCAAGCGCACTTGAGATGAACCTTCACAAAACTGCGCTATAGAAATTAACTCTTATAGACGACTTTGGGTCATCCAGTTTAACAATTTATTTCTAGAGATCTGATAAAATCGAGATGTTTTTTTACGAAAAGTGGTGTTATTTTTCGGGGAAATCCGCGTTATTTTTGGCGAAATTTTTGTTATTTTGGTGGAATTTGCATTGTTTTTGGAGAAATTTGCGTTATTTCCAAGAAAATTGGGTGATTTTACAAACAAAACCGATGGTATTTTACAGTACAGTTTTTATTTGTACAGTGGTGTTATGTTTTCTTTTTGGTATTTGGCAACAAAAGTGGTGCATATATATATAATAAATAATCATTTTATTATAATTTTTTTGAAATACGAATAAAAAATAACAGTATCAAGCGGCGTTTTTTTACATGAAGTTAGCTGCGATCTATTTATGGCTAATCAAGCTTTTCAAAACAATGGATAAAGATATATTTAGAATATACAATATTACATTTTTATTTTAAATTACCATCTCGTGAAAAATAAGAAAATTCGAGGTTATTTAGCCGAAAATTCATTCGCGTGAAAATGGCAAAATTCGCGTTTTACGCGTAAAAACGAAGAATTTCAAGTAAAAATTGCGTAATAATTTCATATTTGGATTTAAAAAGCGACAAGTTTGTTATTCTATTATTCTTGAATGTGAAAATAGACGTAATTGTTGTCATGGCATTTGTTCTTGTCTAGAAAAAGACACTGGGCGCTTAAAAGTCTAATTTCACATTGAAAGTTAAAAATCTTCCTACGTCAACGAAAGCTTTTAAAGTGCATATAATGGATTTAACTGTTGCTGTGGAATTTCTCATTGGCTCTAAAATGACGTTGGGAGATTTTTTCATATTAATGTGAACAGGACAGGACAATCGAGTGTTAAGGCAACTAACCACAATAAGCATTCCAGAATCATTACACCATAAAACAGTTAAAAATAACTAGTTTTCATCTGTCTGTAATTACAATCTCCCTGGATATTTTATGAGAAAGATGGAGACGTTAAAATGAAGCTTGAAACGATATGGCTTTACGAAGGATATCAAACAAGCTGTATGGAGAAACTTGATCAGTTCCTTTTATTAATTTTATTAACAAAATCAACTCGACTAATCGACCAAAAAAATCATAAGAATCATAAGAAAAGCATTACCCGAGTACAGCGTACTCCACGGATTAGTTTATTACGTCAGCCACGGTTCCACGATTTAGTAGCGGGAGACACCTATTGTAAACTGTACACAAAAGAAATCACCTTCACAAAGGCGACAAAAGACGGTGAATTCTTCTAAACAACAAAATTAACACATATATCTGAATTAGGTGAAGTTGTTATCAGTAAATAAAAAAAGGTAAATACTGAAAGCCCCCTCTTGATAAAGATCCATCTATGTATTGTTCTGACATGTGTGTACCCTCAACAATATGGACTTATATCTTAGGTAGGAGGTGTTATGAAAAGGTTAACTTCTTTGTTTCGCTATATTTTGTTTCGTAGAACAGACCGATAATATGCCTAGAATAATTAAATGGTTAGTTACTAATATCGTAAATAACTGTTGATTATTATTTCGTATTCAAACCTAAGTAGAGTTCTTAAGCTTTTAAGATAATTTTATTAAAAAAAACCACTAGTCCTAAAATTGAACAATAAAAATTCAAATAAATATCAACTCTTCTTTTGCCACTAATCTTCTAATAAATGTAATATCAATAGAAAAGAAAGGTAAAACGGCAACTGTAAAAATCGTATCTTTTCCAAGCTTAAATGTTCTAATAAAACTGTGTTTATCTAAGTGATCTACCAGGTAAGTATGTTTTTCTGTATCTGTTTTCACATGATTAGATAGAGAATAGGAAGTAATATTTGTACAGCGACCTTCGGGTGATTTTTCCCCAAAACGGCGCTACACAAATGATCAAATTATTATTATTATCGACCTGACAAAATGCAAACATAGTAACGCATTATCACATGAAAAAAATAAATATATATAGCTAGGATCTTATTTTATATGTACGAGTATAGTTGTAAAAAAATAGATATAAAAACCATAAATATTATTTGTTTTTGTAAGTAAGCAGTTTACCCTCAATAAGTAGGTATCAATTTAAACACAAGATGTCACCACCAACATAAACTATAAACCGCTAGTCGCTGTACCCCGATATGCAAATGACTACGCACTGTCGATACAGCAATTCACTATGTCATGAATAATTAATGTTTTTTGTTTATATAATGTTTAGTTACAGCTACCTCTTATTGGTGTTTTAACCAGGTGCGGAAATTCGGTATGCATCTGCTCAAAGGTGTTGAGAATCTTGTGCAATCAATAATACCCATAATAAGGCTAACCATTGGGCTTTATTTTCATAGACCCTTGTTGTAAGCAGGGCCTTAAAGAATCTAAGAAATTTTAGTCATTGAGAGTTAGCGTCATTCGGGCTCAATCATCAGCCTGCTGGTTTATGATTGACACGGTGATAGCCAACCTCCAGTGACGAAACAAGAAAAATAAGAGAAGTCTGTCTATGCGCTTTATAGCTGATAGACATGTTTTTGGATAGGTACTTCATAAGAACGGCGGAATTTGTAACATTATTTGGGCAAAAGTGAAATTGTGATGAACTGTGTCAACATTGCGGAAAGTTTTGTAGATTATTGGTGTTTGCTTCAGTGAAATCAATAATCTTGTATTGATTCAGCAAAACGATCAAATTAACAAGGTGTAATTGTAAATAGAATATTCTCTACTGAACGGGGCTATAAAAATTGTACAATTTATCTTCTTTATGTATATATATATATATAAAGAATAGTGTTTGTGTTGTTTTTAATACAAATCTACAGTTTTATTCCGAGGTGGATGACATTTTACACACTTGACCTTTAAAACAATAGGAAAGTCACTGTCTACATGAGATTTTGAAAAACCACCCCGCATCCCCCTTTCTCACTCCCCAAAGGAGAATTGATGAAATTTTGCACACTGACGTTCAAATTAAGAAGAATATTACTGGGTAGTTGGTAATAAATCGCAACCTCGAAACTTTACTACAAATCATTTATAACCCCGTTACTTCAGCTAGTAAGCATTCATTAATTCATATGATTCTATAAAAATGGAAATCTATCTTTGTAAATCTTTTTTTTTGTACCGAAAGGCACTTTTGAAATGGAGAAGAAATGCGAGAGTAACTTTCTACTAACTCAGCGTTCGCTCAGTTTTGAATGGTGAAAGCGACACTACTGCAGGGGGTAATATAGTCTTGTCTGTATTTCCCCGCAAACGGTAGTCATACGGCATAACCCCGGATCGCTATTAGATAGTGGAACAAACCGGAAATGCCACAAATTGCCGAATGCATAAAACATACGATTGGACGTGTAATGTTCGGTGGATGGGGGTGAATCCTGAAGTCCTAAGGGTTTATTAGCATTTCTTGTACATTACCGGTGGCTTGCTAATAAGCTGGACAGATGGCGTATCGAAAGAGGAATTTAAAATGAACATAAGGCAATTAAAACTTCATATTTCCCTACTCGGCAGTAAAACAACTCTTGATAATTAATCGCGGATCTCCGAGCGTCATTAAATTTACACAGATTATTCTGTCTAGGATAACGCAACTAGTTTCTGCTCGCTACGTCATTCCCTCTATGAGCTATGACGCTTTAAATGTAAAAAAGACGCCACATTGTTTGCTTCATAGAAAAAAAAAGTGGAACATGGGCAAAGCCGGGTAGTATTCCTCCACACAGTAACCCTAAAAATGACTTAGGCACTGAGGGAAAATATTTCTCTCAGGACTTCCTGTGTGGAGTTATTGTAAAAAAAGTAAATACCAGTGATTTATATGTGTACGTGTATATAAGAATGAAAATACAATATATTCAATTTATTGGAATGTCTTTTTCTGTTTCATGTTTCAATAGATTTGTTAATACTGTCTTCTTCAAAAATACAATATTTTTAGAAATCAAATAAATATCGTAATTATACTAAACAATCATAATTGTCAAGAATAAATACAAATTACATGTAATTACAATATTGTTAGAAATCAAATTAATATCGTAATTAAACAATCATAATTGTCGAGAATAAACACAAATTACATGTAATTACAATATTGTTAGAAATCAAATAAATATCGTAATTATGCTAAACGATAATAATTGTTAAGAATAAATACAAATTACATGTAATTACAAAATTATTATGTTGTTGGTTTTCAGTTAGTGAAATTACATAACAACTCTACGACTTTAAATAATCACACGAAAGAATATTATACTGTCCACAAGTACATATTTCTGTAGGATAGGGAAATAATATAATGATCTGGAATGCTGGGTATAAAAAGTTATTACTGACAACGTAAAACAGCTTTGATAATGGCCAATTACTTTTAGAGTGGCCACCTCAGCAATACAGAATACACCTTTTATATTCCTGATAATTTTACGAGGACCCTTAAGTACACAAGAGGCCACTAGCGCAACAGTGATCCAATCCTCACAATTCGAGAAATCGAATATTTCGTCTAATCGATACCCATTTGTTATCTTTTATCAAAAAAAAGTAACCTTATTTCCACAATGAAAATCAAGATGGTGTCATAAATATTAACTAACTAACCATCACACCGTTTCCCCGCAGGGGTAGGCAGAGAGGACGGACCGCCAAACAACTCGATCTTGGCAAACACTTCTTGCTTCATTCACATTCATACATCGTCTCATACATTCTCTTCTATTATTCTGACTTCTGACATGGCCCGATTCAAGTATTTGATTCACTTGATCGTGCCATGTCTTCCTCGGGCGTCCCCGGCTTCTACTTCCATTCACATGCGCGTCATACATTCTTCTTAAACTCCTTTCTTCGTTCATTCGCTCCACATGCCCAAACCATCTAAGCGTCCCTTTCTTAATCTTACTCATTAATATTTCAATATTTTTCACACGATCATACATGTTTTTACAACACATTCGTCTCAGAGATCTCATTTCTACGGCATTCAGTTTACTTTCATCCTTCTTCTGCCAATTCCATGCCTCACTGCCATACATCAGGGTTGGTATCAGCACTCCATTATGGACTGCTAGCTTCGCTTCTTTGGACAACTTTTTCTCATAAACACTAATTTTGTAATAGTGGTCTATCTATCGAAAACTATTTAAATTATTGAAAATACTATTAAAAACAATATTAAAATAATAATCGCATTATTTTTCCATTTCAAATTTAATTTAATATGTTTGTAAGTTGGCAACATGTGTCAATTTTTATTAATGTAAAATATTCATATATGCACTATAAAATCATCCAAACGTCGTTATAAATGGATGTTGAAAAAACGCGGGAATCTCACATTCAGTCGTACGAGAGCGCCAAGCGGAGAAAATCATAACTAACATAACAGCGATGGCCGCTCTTCGCAAAGCGCGGGAAAATTACAATTCGTATACATAATTTATATTGATAAAAATACCTTTACTAAATCTCTTCTACGCATACTGTGGATAGATCCGTTTCAACCTATCCCTCTTTCATGTGACAATGGAAGAACTCTAAAATCATCACTTTAAAAGTAGCATAATTTTAAATAATACCCAAATTTTTGGAGGAAGACTAAAATAGTTGCCAAGAGAAAGCAAAGGCGGAGAAAATGCGAACTAGAAGTGAAATAATACGTCTGATCAGAAAAGAGCGGGAGAATTCTTTATTTTTCCAGCATCATGTGGGAGTTGAATACATTCTAGTACGATTTGAAATACATGTCGTCGCCCAATCTATTCTATAAGATCATCATTTTAGAATTCGCGTACGTTTACGTAATAATAATAGTTGCCAGGCAAAACGGCGGGAAGTTGACATGACACGTGGCACAAAATATAACCAGCGCTGCGCGGGGAAAATGTGAACTAGCAATGAAAGAACTGCGCACGCGTCTGACAGAAATAATAATAATGGCGTCCGATCAGAAAACGGGCGGGAAAATTCTCTATTTTTTTAGCGTCATCTCGAGTTGAATGGATTCGAGTTATTCGTGTACGTATACAACGTCATTTGAGCGTCTCCCAATTTGTTTGGCTTGGCATTGTGCCCCGGGTAATTTCCATTACTTGTAGGTGTACAATAATTGAAGTACCATTTGAAAAACAAAGGTTGTTACATAATTAACACCTCAATTCGGAAAGGGGGAAATACACTTACCCCAAACGAGAGATTTCTGCGATATCTAAGTTGTTTTTTTTACATAACTTTCTCTATAATTCAGGTTACTCATCAAATGTAAAAAAAATAAAAAAATGGAGAACATTTGGCTATCTAGTCATAGGTTTTGTTTGCGATATCGGATTCAATTCTTAAAATATATCATTACAATACAGTACCTACCATTTTATTATGACAATTCAACTTCGGAGTCGCAATATGATACCCCTATGCGAAGAATTCAACATCTGGGGAACAAATACTTCAATGTTGTTGATATATTTGGTACATCATTATTACAGTACAAGCATACATTAGTAAGGTTTTTTTCATCGAGTAGAGCTAGATTATTTGAAACCATTTAACTCTGGATAAAAGTGTCAAAATTATGTTGTTTATTTTTATATTATCTATTAAAATATCTACCTTTTCAATATTATTTGTAAATGCCCATGTAAAAGCCTGTATTGGACGTTAATAAATAAATAAAATAATTAATAATTACAATCTGGCCGTCCAGTGGGATTGAAGAACTTCGCCCCAATGGACATCGTCTTCGTCAGGGCAATGCCCTTCAACCTCAGTTAAACCTTCATCATATTACCGCTTACTAAGTAGCTAATCTCAATAGGAACGACCCACGGCGAAACAGAATGTTTACTACACGAGTCTTGGACGATTTTATTGGCCGCTTGCCAGAATATAATGGCGGGAACAAGAATAGATCTACATATAAAAAATAAAAAATAAATTAAATCGCGTGGGAATTATAAATGCCTCCAGTAAGTGGCATTTAATATAGAGCAAGTACTTATTTTCAATAAATTCTTATTGTCGAAGAATGCATAGGTAAGTAAATAAAACGTATTAATCTTTGGAACGCCAAACGCCCGTGATTTAATACTTCTGTAGAGTGCCGAGGGTTATTTTACGTCTATTTAAATCAGAGTATATTTTCGTAATGACTTACTTGTTTTTTGAAAAATGAAGTTTTTGTAACTTGTACTGTCTTACCAGATAATTTTATTTATTTATTGTTTTCGAACATTTATCATACATATAAAATTAACACTGGGAAGTGCGTAAGTGTTAAAGAATCCAGTTAAAAACGTTCACAGGATGCATTGATTTTGGTTTAGTTATTACTTGGTAGAGAATAATTAAAAATAAAACGTGTTATAACATTTCTAATAACACCATAAGGTATAAAACATAAAAAAAGATATAGAAAGAGCAGAAAAAATATAAAGCAAGTTAATTGAGATTTAAAAACGTCATTGCAATATTTAATCGTTGATGAAAATAATATTAACATATCCTAAATGAAAGACGAAACCGGAAAAAAGAACAGAAAATAAAAAGATTTCAGTCGCACCTGGGATTCGAACCCAGGTCCTCTGCCTATCCGGGGCAACGCTCAACCAACTTAGATAATGAGACCAGTTCAATTTATGTCATCTTCATCGATATCATATCTCAAATTCAAGAATTGTGAATATTATTTTCCATTTTTAATCTCATATTATTGGCAGCTATCTTTATGATGTTTACAAAGTTCTACCCGAACACAATTGCAAACTAAATAGTGTCTCGGATTAGAATCCGACTTTTTATTTATATGAGACATCTATTGAATTTTCATAAAAGTCTAAAGAATATGATCAATTTTTAATTATTAATTATTTTTATTGAGATTTAAAAACCTCATTGTAATATTATTTTCTTCAATGATTAAGGCTCGGCAAAGCAGAGTTTCCAAGTTTATATTACAAATATCCCTTAAAAACTGGAGGTTTTACGTACTTAAAAATATATATTTCTATTTTTGAAGGTAATCTCTAATTAAATTCCCTCGATAGAAAAAAATCGTAAAGTATACTCCGAAAATTAAAAAAAAAACGGGTTTGTTCTGTTAGTTAACATGTTATATAGGTTTGAAAAAAAATCACAGTTTTTCTTTAAATGCTACTTAAAACATTCGTCTTTAGATTTTAAATCTATCTTAAATATGTCGTGTTTTATTAATATTTTTAGAATTGTCACTTACGCCCATTTATTATAAACGCTCTTCACATTGGCGCGCTCTTTCTATCTTTCGAATGATCATATCTGCCTTTCAACAGCGGTCAGTCGGGATTCAGAGCCGACGCTAGACAGACCTCTTGCCTAAATCTAAATTCTCGGAGATTAATGCGGGGCCTTAAAGTATTTCTAATAACATCACTATTCTCCATGACGTGATAGAAGACGGATGATTTGATTTTTTAAATATGAGAGGCTGTTTATAGAGATATACACACTTCACATTCTACCATATATGATTGTATACATATTGGATTGAAATAGGCAATATTGTTATTAAATAATTCAAGATAAAATGTTTTATGAAACCTTAAATAGCGTCTATTGGGAACTTTTTATGTGAATACTACTTAAACGATGAGTGGTTTCGATCTCGATGTGAATAATTTTGAATACGTATATTAAGTCAGTAGACTGTCTTCTTTTTCCAAGGTTATAAAATTAAAGTATTGAAGTCGTTCCTCGTAAGATTGGAGTGAGGTATTTAATCCACATTTGAAAGAGTAGTCTTAGGAATAGTCCGCTTGTGACCGTCGAGTTTCGCGAACGTGCACCGGTGCACTGGGGAGCAATGCTGCCAAATCCTTCGAGCAGGCTTCATTGAAATATCCGTAAAACAGACTCAGCATATCTCCATTGCATCTGTGCATCAGAGATGGCAACCGGTGTTTTAATCAGAAGGAGACTAGATTTGAATAGTCAGATACTTCTCAACCTCCCTCCTCCCCATCTTCCTACTTCCTTCAGCCTTGCGACATACCCCAAATTGAAGTTGTCATTATGTTGGCTAACTACTTAGGGGCTCAATCGCGATTTATAGTGATCCGATCGGAATAGCCAGGAATTACGCAATTTCCCATTTCTTCACGCCTCGTAACCTTCCCCCTAGTAGAGTATAAAGCCTGGAGAGTATTGAACACGCGAACCCGAAGCATATGACCACTCGACACAAATCAATTAGATAGGAAGATCACCTTTATTATGTACGAGATGAAAATATATGAAAAACAATGTGGTGGCTTCAACGCACGAAAGCAATTTTAACAAATAAAACGTTTAAATTATTCACACTAAATATTATTTTAATGGAGTCGACCCGTTTTACGTAACTCCGGTAGCATTCTACGCTTTTTAGAAAACCGCACCACGTACAGGCGGGAGCGGCATTCGAGCTCTGGGATTGGTCTGCTGATTTGATGTCGCTGTTTTATTAGATTACAATATGTTATAAAGGATGTTTAATCGTTAGTAAGTAAAATATGACGTGTTTCGCCATGATTTGGATACTTTGCGTTGTAAATTATTGTGAAAAATGTAGCTAAAATCCAATTAAAAAAATAGAGCGTAAAGCCAGTGATTGGAAAACGAATACCGTCAGTTTTTAATCACTCTAATACATCACATATTCTCTAATATTCCTCACCTTAGAATTTTTTTTCCTCAAGCAAATCAATTTAATATTTTGTAAATGAAATCCCCGAATCATTTGCAAATGAGGATATCCTGATTATCTCCCAACCTAGGCCCATCACTCGCCTGTTTTTAACAACCTATAATACGTGTGTATCTTAGTTCATAGTTTAGTTGTATACTGCCCTGAAGAAGCTACGGTAGTGGCGAAACCCGGTCGGCAAAAGTATGAATAAAAGTGATTGTAAATTATAATGTCACATCACCAAGTTACCGCTTCATATGAAAATATATGAGGATATCATTATTTGTTATGTTGTTATAAAAAATAAGAAGATAATAAAAGATTATTATTATTATTATTACACATATAGGGAAGAAATTTTTTTGAAATTTATGTATTTTCAAATATACGTACGGTACGAAAGGATGCCCAAATCGAGTTTATTTTTTGATTTCCATTGGTATAAAATCAAATTAATAAAAGGCGGCGGTTTCCTTTATTTTTCTTAAATTCTAAATAAAATACAAAAAAGTTTAATTCCCTTAACATTGATATTTTATAATTTCTTGACAGCCACATTATTGTTATCCAATGAACGTAAGATCATAAATATAATAAACATATATTGTGAAGAAAAAAGGGAATATAAGATAATAATTGTGGAACTATTTTTAAAACAAAGAAAATTGGTGCATGGCTATACACTTTTGAAAAATTTGCCGGTCGAATGTTAACATTATAATATGTATATTTAATTATAAAATTAATCACTTTTCTTCGTTTCTTGTAATAAAAAAAAATTACAGGGTGGAACGAGAGAGTTGGCCAATGGCCCAGTGGCATCGTCATCTATATTACCAATTCGATGCCCAGTGGGTAAGGAAGGAACCGCTTATCCTCAAGACAAGTGATGCTTGAATAAGAGATAAATCATACAAACTTACAAAGTCAACAATTTAGATAGACCTTCAGATTGAGATTGATAAATAACATATTTTATAAATACATGATTGTGAATTATATTTATGCCGAGTGTGGTTTAGCCAGCTTGATGATCGGGGTAGCGACCGCAATAAGCAATTATTACTTCAGGGCTGTCAAGGCCTTTTATTTCTTTCTTTTTTTTTAAAGTGTAAAATACGGGCGGAGTACCTGCCGAGAAGTTCTCTCTTTAAAGGCATACCGCCGATAGCTCCGTTGTGGCCTCTTCCACTTTCTCACAAATGAAGCAAGTAACAGAAAGAGATATTAAAATAGATTTCTCAAAGGCAGAGGAAAAACCGTGTCTTGACGAAATAAGAGGTCGCCTAATTCAACAATTTTATTCAATTTTCGCGTCATTTTGCAAATTTGGATCATCTTTGTTTTTACAGTACGATATTTAAAAGTAGACAAAAATTGAGGGCGCTGCGATCGTTTAAAAGGATTTAAAAGCAACAAAAAGATGACTCATAGCAAAATCAAAGTAAGTTTAAAAACTCACAATGGTCCAAGTGCATATGTTTTACTCCAAACGGTGTTCAGAAATTAATGGTACTTTCCGAAAAGAGATGATTCTACATCACTCTAAGATAATTTTATGTTTAATTTTTTTATTAAAAAAAACTTTAAAAAATTTATTCATTTCATTTCATTGCCGGCAACCCGGGAGTTATAATATAATAATTAATTTGTCTTGTTCATTTACAACGAACTGCCAAACGCCAATATGTGAAAACATTTGAATGTGAAGAACACATTTCAAAAGTTGTCCAAAGAACCGAAGCTAGCAGTCCACAATGGAGTGCTGATACCAACCCTGATGTATGGCAGTGAGGCATGGAATTGGCAGAAGAAGGATGAAAGTAGACTGAATACTGTAGAAATGAGATTTCTGAGAGGAATGTGTGATAAAACCATGTATGATCGTGTGAAAAATGTTGAGATTCGTAAAGAATGCAAGGCTGATGTAAACGTAGTGAACAAGATTAAGAAAGGGACGCTTAGATGGTTTGGGCATGTAGAGCGAATGAACGAAGAAAGGAGTGTAAGGAGAATATATGACGCGAATGTGAATGGGAGAAGAACCCGGGGACGACCGAGGAAGACATGGCACGATCAAGTGAATCAAATAGAAGTCGGAATAACAGAAGAGAATGTATGAGACGTTGTATAAAAATGAATGAAGCAAGAAGTGTATGCTAAGATCGAGTTGTTTGGCGGTCCGTTCTCTCTGCCTACCCCTGCGGAGAAACGGCGTGATGGTTAGTTAGTTAAGGCAGTAGCTTGGTGTTGACATATTTGTTGACATTTTGTAATTCCAAAATAATAAATATCTACAATTAAATACCAAGCTATCCATTTTTTAAATGTTTTGGATCTTATACCACAAATACTGTCAGTATTGATTTTCGTTTCTTTTACATAAAAAATCCAAACTTAAAAAATGAATAAAAGTATATATATAGGTATAATTGTAAAAATATAAAACTACAGAATCACTAACACCATTAATTATTCAATTTTATTATTTATCAATTGTGATGTTGCGCGGCTGTGCATTCAGCAACCATTCGTTGCAGAACTTCTTGAAGCACTGCAGCAATGTCGATGTTCGAATAGATAGTGGTATTTCATTTCAAAGTTTTTTTAAGGTAACTACCCTCAAATACATATAGTTTTGTGTTATCGACCGATGAGCTGGTGGATGCAATCTATTAGCTTTAAGTTAGAAGATAGAGAGCCGTGGAGAACATTGAAATTTGATAAATTGACCCTCCGGTCAAAAAGGTTGTGCATCACCTCTATACACCATTCCACGTTTATCGCATTCCAATCACTCTCATTACCATGGGAATATTTTTACCCTGTGGTAATAATAATGATAATAAACTATTCGGATCATTTCGTAGTGCTGTTTTTGTGAAAAATCACCAGAAGGACGCTCCACAATCATTTATTAATGGTTTTATGGCAATTTGCACATATTTTGTTAAATTATTAATACATCATTGGCGCCCTCCCCCACCGTCACACCGAGGCTAGTTTGGGGGAGGTGGAAGGGAAGGGGTGGCATGGAGGTGTAGTGGTACAGCAGCAAGGTGAAGAAAGGCGCCTTTATAGATTTGGCCGTTGGAACATGTGTTTCTTTGGGTCGGTCCAGGTAAACAAGCATCAGCTGTGCATTCGACCCAGTGTACTTATACCTGTTGTAAAAATATATCGGGTTTTGGTTGCCAACACACCTCAGACAATTAATATGAATCGCTGACGGACGGAACTGAAACCTACCGCCCATCGAAAAATGCACCGCATGCACGGAAAAGGCAGGAATCTATTTATCGAAGCACCAGAAATTATCGAACGATATATTATTATATGTCTGTCTGGAATTTCTAGGATAACGAAACCATTAACTGCTCGTAAGCTAACTTCCATCGAGAGCTATGGGGCTGTGAAATGTCCATTTAACTGATAAAAACTATTAGTAGATTGATCGGCACAAAACTACGCTGAGGTTACTTTAACAGTAAGACTGTAGCGGGGGTTAATCCAAAGAAATATTTAGATGTCTTAACTTTAAGTGTACCCTGCGCGAAAATTGCGCTCAGTCGGATTGGCGACCCTGAGAGACTGAGGTTATAACGTTTGAGCTATATTTTAACGTAGCAATCGCTCAATAAATATACTAATTTAACTCTGGGAAGGTTTACTACCTCCATAATAATTTGTTATAAAAGCTGTTAAAAATTATATTTATATTACACACAAAATAATAAAGTTCCACAAGTCCACTACCTAACCAGAACACTGCAGGCTGCAGTGCATTCTTGCTCCTTCTGTGACAGTAGAGCACACTCATAACAGCTGACAGGTGGTGTCTGCAAGATGTTGCCCAGGGCTACCTCCATCCGAAGGTCCTGCCCTAATTAACTACAAGTAGGCATTTTGGGCTCAACCTAGGCCCTAAAGATTCATGGCGGCAAAAACTCTATGGAGCCATTTTGATATAATTTTTGGTATTTCATGGATTCTGATTGCAAATCCAGGACGTTAGAATAGAATTAGAAGTGCGTATAACTACGACTAAAAGGTAAACGATGATCTAGTATCCTTCAAAGGAAACAATCTTTGGTCGGGTATGTCACAGAGGGCATGTGAGCCAACTGCCATCTTACTGACTTCCAATATCATTGTACACGTTGCTGACGATTTCATCTCTTCCTCGAGATCAATAAATTCGGGCGTCCCACAGGGATCATTTTTGTGTCCAATATTGTTTTAATTCACATTGATGACTTTGTGATTGTTACGCGGGAGATAGCTTTGGTTTGATAAGCGTCTAAATGACAAATATACTAGTTAACTACTTTCAGTAGTAAACAACATTCAAATTTACACGAAAAAATAGGTAAATTGTTACAATTGAAACGATATCACTTGTAAGATTATAGGTTTATAGGGAGCTAGTTAGATAAACACATAAATTTTGAGGTGAGTCAAAACAATAAAAAACTATTAATATTAAACTTTCGATGTACCTAATGGTAGTCACATTTTTTTCAACCACATGAAAATAAAATAAAAGAAAAGTCAATTACTAACCATTCTGCAATTTACTAGTTCAATTATAACAACAAGTCATTTATAACCTTATCATGATCAATATACATGTTTCGGATACCCTCTACATCTCTACAAAGTCTATTAACCTCCCAACGACGGGCATTGGCATTCACCAGGGCATCCGCGGAGAGATGAGAGGTTCTCTTGCCTCTCCGCCGCCTCGCATCTTGATGAGGTCTGAAGAAAGCAGCAGCCGGCCCTACCCCGCAGAGAGATGAAGCCGAATTCGTCCCCCGAGTGCTCAGCAAACGGAAACGCGAAAACGTGCCGTATCCCATATCCGAAACACCGAACCTGAATGTATTATTTTATCGCGGACGTGTGAGGAATCTAGCAAAGGTTGCAAATAAATAATACGATAGAAAGCTATTTTTACCACCTGACACCTTTCATATGATTTACGTTTATTGAGTGTTTTGACCTCTGAGCTAAGGTTAACGAAACATGGGATCCATCTCAAGAAGCGGAGTACGAAAGCTTTGATTACGGTGAGGATAATCTTCTATAACCGTGACCTAAGTTACAATTATCAGAATGGATCGTTGTTGTTTTTCTTTTCTTCTTTCGGTATGGTATAAAAACGTGGGCAGTAAACCGAGCGTTAACACAGACGACAGAATTTGAAATGTTGACAAATCGTCGCCCACAACACAAACAGGCGTATCTCATATTTAGCAAATTTCCAGGTGAGCCAAAAGATGAAAAAAAAACTTTATTAAAACCTCATTAGCGAAACATGTAATAAAATGTACAAGAATTCGGATAAAACACTGTTTTTTGGCTCTCCTGGAAAGTTGTTAAATGTGAGATACGCCTGTTTGTGTTGTGGGTGACGATATGAGGTAACCAATTTAGAAGACTTCATCGGATGCCCAGAAAACGTTAAATTATATTAGATACCTAAGGAAGAACACAATAAAATTGTTATATTATCACGAGGAGCGACAATACAAGATAACTCATGGCAGATGCTGAACTCGTAACTTTGAAACTTGTGTTATTGGCTGGTCAGTAGAAAAGAATGTCAGATGACAGGACATGGAAAATCGTGACCAAGTGGATGCCCCAGTGGAAGTGACTCGGAGACAGACCGAGGAAGAGTTGGACTGATTGCGTGGTAGAATACTGCAACAGGATGGGGAGGCTTGAAGACTGGACTGGATAGGAATGGCTAGGGACAGAAGTCAGTGAAGAACATTAGCGAAGGAGATCAAATCCCTCACACGCTATATTCTGTTATTGTAAGTTCGTGAAGTTCATAATTATTTGAGTTTACTAATTAAGCCGGCCATCAGCTGTTTGTTAACTGACAGATATGAAAAAATACTTCGAAATTCAAATAACTGACAGCAGCTGTTGCCGCTATTTCGCACATCTGTCGATCGGTTTCCAAATCAAGAGGAGTGGTATCTATGAAGCACTGCCCTATTATGCGTGTCACATATTTTTTCTTTTATATTAATGCTCCATGGTTAACGCAAGGTGTCGCATGTAAACAAATACATATTATCTTTACAATATAATGTCCTTGATACGTTTACCCTTTCATGGGGCACGTACCCCAAATAAAAACATCGGGTGTTTAGAATTTTGCAATCACTTCTTCAGAAACTGATTTATATAATCAATTACTACCCGATATGGCTCGGGTTTCACAACTCATATGGCGTCTTGACAATTAAATAGACACTTCAAAGCTGCATAGCTCATGATGAAGCTGACATTGGGGACTCGAAATAATGGTGTCGATCTGGAAAATCCAGTTATTGTTATTATTGTAACCCCATTTGGGGAATGTTGTGAGGCTGAACACTTAGCAATACCCTCAGAGCACAAACTGAACATTGTTTGAAAAGGAGATATGCTAACACGAAAGGGCGACATAACGCTTAGGGCGTAAACGATCGTTTTAAAAATATTTAAAATAGAACAAAACCCCCCGACTACTGACTTAAGTTTTCTATCGGAAAACTTTCATATATTTATTTTTCAACTAGACATCTGAATAGAGATTATCTTAAAAAATAACATATATTTTTTTCAGTGCATAAAAATTTCGTAATATGTACATAGAAATTCGGAATGCGGAGGTTGAAGGAAGCGAGGGAAGGAGAAAGGAAAGATGAGGGTTAGGAAGTACCTGGCTACTCATAGATTTGGGCACTAAGCATAGCTAAAGTTATTTCAAGCAATGAAATAATTTCGATTTAGAATGATATTCTCTCATCAGGGCGAAAATGAGAGTACCGGTCTTCATCTATTTTCTTCTTTATATTATAATATATATGAGTTACAAAGTAGAGCTGAATGGCCATGAGTGCCCCGAGACACGCAATACCTGCGTGGTTTGAGAACTAGGTTGGTAGCTACAACAAAACAAAACCCAAACACCTGCCCAGAATGGAATGGACCCCCTTATTATTATTTGCGAGGAATTGAGGCATCTAATTTAATTTATATTTATTGCGTTGTGACAGTTTTTGGACGATGAACGATTTATATGAGATCCGATGTATTTACATTCATAAGGAGTTCAAAAAATACTTTTAAATTTATGCAAATATTTGACCCTAAGGGCGTGATTAATGTTAAACCTAAAATACTAAATTTATAACTTCCGTATCCGAGCGGTTAAGATCCTTAGCTCCGAATTCAGAGATTGTTGCGGGATCAAAACTTGGAGTTCTCTAAATCATATATTATGAGTTATTTCACATACTAAAATTATAGCAAAATAATATAATTATGTATTTACATATTTTTGCGGCACGTCCAGGGTGGTTGATACTCTCAGTATCACCCTGGCGAAAGACCATCATCTAGAAGAGAAAGGTTGCTTTCGAGGTGCTATGTATTGCGCTATTTGTTATTCCCAATAAGTGTCTATCTATGTGTATTTTTTAACATGTCTCATTTATTTTAATGTATTTTAATCTCCGTAACATATTAGTGTATATTAAACAGTATGGAGACTATGAAAAATAAATACAATAATTTCAGTTTTGTGGTATTTCACCTAAATACTAATAACCCATCCTAAAATTATAATGATGTAGTAGGAATGAGCAGAGAACTGAAAATTTCGCGTTTGCTATAACGAGAAATTAGAAATTTTAACGCGAAATTCGGAATTTACGTTATTACGCGAATTTACGTATTTTTCACGAGATATTCCGGAATTTAAAAATAGTAAATTAATATTATAGGTACGTTCTAAATATTTCTTTGTCTATGATTTTGACAAGCGTGAATACCGTTAATGCCCATAAAATGAAATGTCGAAAACGCCGGGTACTGTCAATTTTTAAAATAAATTAATATATATTACTTACAACTTTTGCAGTAAAATAGCACAGTTTTGATGAAAAATAACACAATTTTACCCAAAAATTACGTGAATTTCGCAAAAATAACGTAAATTTCGCCGAAAATAACGCGAAATTCAGCGAAAAATAGCGCAAAAAATCAGGTCCCTAGGAATGATGTGATATTTGCATAGATGTCTCAAGGGTTAATAGTTCTTAGAGTCACAGATGGATATCGCTAGGGCATAGGTTCACTCTCCCTATGTTTAAAACAGAGGTACGAGCTCTTGAAGCTCACTTGGAATAATAGAGATTACTAGTTACAGAACATTGGTCTCGAGGCTGTCCTTTCCTCGTTCAAATTATAAACAAATCAAATTGCTTGTTGTGAGGACGTGTGTTTTATTGAGTCGTCCCCAACTAATAACTAATAACTAAATAAATTAAATTCAACTTCCAACTAGTATTGTCAGTGTTTTACATGGAGATTATGTTTGAACACTGTGTAAAATATTGCACATTTAGGTACTATTCAGTTGCAGTACACCAACGGTCGTTGGCTTTACAAATAACAGATAAATCCACCAATATTCTCGATCTATTCATCGTGCCTAATGCACCATTGGGAAACCCATAATATTTCCAAGTGTTGTTGCAAAATGCAGCGGGCTCCAGGTGGGTGGGTAAGGGGTGGTAAGGGGAACGGTGCATCCGAACAAAGGGATGGATCAACCCTTTGTAATCGATATCGTAGACTAAACAATCCTTTGAAGATGTACAACAATATTATTATTCAAGACTTAACAAAACGTATGCGAGTTGAACATTGCGATATTTTATTTGCAAAATGTATTATGTTACAGAAATAATTTAACGTCGTAATAATAAATTTATTCCAGGAAGGACAGTACATATTAATGTAATGCATGGTAGGTATAAGAAAAAATATGTATCTATACATACATGATGAAAATAATAAAAATGAGTTAAGTACATGTCAAATCGACTAAATTACCATCCATACGAAAAAAGTCATTTAATTTATTTGCAGGTGTGGGTAGAAAGGCTGTACCACTATACAACTCTGTCTTGGCACATATCCTAGCTTCATTTACATTCATATATCGTCTCACACAATTGTTGATGTTTCACAAAAAAAAACTGCGCTTTATAAATTGTCCATTATTCTAATTATTGATGGTGACATGTCTTCCTTACGCGTCACCGACTTCTTATGCCATATCGTGTTTGCAAGTCGGATTTAGTGTCTGATTTCTGGACTATAATAATAATAATAATCGGATGATTTTTATAGCGCCGTTTTTGTGAAAAATCACCTCAAGGGCGCTGTACAAATCTTACTTCCTGTTCTTACATTATTCCTATATTACATCTATTTTTTTTGGACTGGCTATCATTACACATTATTTATAGACCATATAAA